>WBNM01030180.1:722020-832315 GCA_013399055.1 Ramphastos sulfuratus
TATTTCTGTAAATATTCATGCATATCGTGTATGTATCTGCTTGTATATTGTGCTAAGCTGTAAATAAAGCTTCAGTCCTTAACTTCCAGCCAGCTGAGTCTAGTCTGGGTGATTTTACCAAGGGCTGGGGGGGAGGGGGGCAGGGAACTCCCAAACCATCACATTCAGTCAGCACGCTGCTAAAGCCATCACATTCAGTCAGCACCCTGCTGAAGCCAATATCATCAATACAATTTTATAAAAGGTAAAGGCAGATTTAAAAAAAAAAAAANCAACAAAAAGTCAAAAGTTCTGAATCCACTTGAAAAGTGTTAAAGAGATTAATTAGTAAAAAACCCTAAACATCAGAAAAACACACCACAGCTCGATACAAACAACAAACTGGACATAGGCAGGGAACATTTACATTGTTTTTTCAAAGCAATAACTGCTATGACTGGTACCTCTGAGCATTCAACGGAGCAAGCTCTCCAGTGTTTTGACCTCCAGAAGGTCATGTTCACAAGTCAGTGAGTGCAGGAGCCAAGCTGGCATTCCCAGTGCCCACAACAATAGATCCAATTACTTCAAGCAACAAGCATTAAAAAGTAAATCCAGCACATAAAGCTCCTATTGCTTTGTTAATTCAGGTTCATCTATCTGCAGATAGAAGGCTGAGAAGAGCATCCTTGCCATTCCTGTGGGCTACACGTGCTCTGCTCACTTAACTTGCCTCACATAATATTTTGGTTTCCACTTCTGTTTAGAAATGCTTTGTCCAAACTCAAATTAAAACAAGGCTGAGTAAATCGATTTGATAAGTGTTTGTTTTGTGAATGTTGTTCTTCCCACCACTACTCATTGCAATCTTTCAGAGCTGGCTAAGAGAAAATACCATCTTGTCCTTCTTTCATTGGAGGTGGGTAGATCTGGGTGCTCAGTAGGAAAGTAAGTTCAAGTTTCATAGTTGCTCGTCAGTGGCTATTCTGAATTTGCTAAGTAACCTAGCAGTTCAAATAGCTCTTTAGAGAAAAAAACAAGAAACAGAAAGCTTCAGTGTGCTGGTTTGAGACTAATNAGATCCAGAAATACCTAACAGATATCCCAACCTCAGGGACATCTGAGCAATGGCTAGGACCAAACCTCAATGAAAATACCTTCAAAAGTATTTAGCGTCCTCTCTTCTGTCCAGCTGGGTGGGAATGGGATTTGCCTTCCTCCTGAGAAGGCCTAAGGACCATCATCAAACCCTGCACCTCTGTATCACCTCTATATTCTCTTCAGACAGACAGCACTCTGCTCTGTGGCTTCAAAGTGGGGCCCACAAGCACACACAGATGGCAGCAGAGGAGCTGTACCGATCTGAGAGGTGGCTTGAATGTGCAGTTTAATATTACTGTTGATGGGGAGGCAGTTTAGGCCTGCTGTGTAAATGTCCCTATTTACTTTAAACAAAGTTAAGTTAGAAGAATCAAGCCAAAAATACTCATTGAGAGTAGACAAAACGAACTGTGGAAGTGATACTGCCCCAGAAAAATGTGAGGTAGCCAATTATGCAAGACTGCTAATTCTGTGTTATTAAGGACACCAGACAGTGACCTATTAATACATCCAGAGCCCTTTGTTGCCCTATTATCAATAACAAATGGGAATCTTCTGTACTATTTTGGGAAATGACCTTTTTCCACAGCTTAGAGTAGCAGGAGCCAGGAACCTCCTGAGCTGTAATTCCACCTCCACCATCGACTCACTTGAGTGATGACAGAAAGTGGCTTTAACCTCTCCGGGGCTGGTTTTTTTCTCTGCAGTTGCAGTGATGCTTTCCTGCCTCTCAGCTCGCTGGAGTGCTTCACTCAGGGCAAATATTTGAGCAGAGCTTTGCAGATGCAAAATGCCAGAGCAGTGTGACACATTGCTGCAGCTGCTTAAGGTTTTAACGCAGAAGAAATGCAATTGCAGCTGGAAAAATACAATGAAAGAGCTACAAGATTCCTTTTTCACAGGTGAGAACTTAGAGCCACTAGTTTCAGGCTGTAAGTCACCACTTAGCACCATTTAACTAGTCAGTGAATTCAGCTACAGTGTTTCTCAACACTCAAGAAAGAGCAGCTCAGTACTTGCTCCCACCTACATGCCAGCAGAACTCAGAGTAATGTTAACAACTCACATCACCTAAAACAACAGCATGCAGGATGAAAATCCCTGGGACAAGCAGAAGGCAGAGTGGATACTCAGTTTATGCAGTCTGCTACATTTCAAAGGTCAGAAAAAATAATTGGGTTATAGGAAGTTACCAAGATAAAAAATAGAGCCGAGACTGTAACAACAGCAGCCTCTCTCTCTCTCTCTCTCTCTCTCTGAGTAAATAAAAGTCCCGACCAAATGAAGTCATTCTGAAAACACGAATTATTTAATTTACTTTGGCAGAATATTCCCAGGCTTAAGCCCCTCAAATGGTGGTAAAAGGAGGGAAACAATCTGGTCCATTTACAAATGACAGGAATGTGCATCAGCACACGACACAACTGTAGGAAGGCTGTACTCTCAGCTTGGTAAAAGCCAATGCTTGAACTCTTTTCCAAGGGGCAGAGATCAGTATATTTTCGACATCTCACTTCTCTCCTGCAAAAGAAAAAGCTAGATACTGACAAAGTGTTGGAGAGTTGTCTAATAACCTCCTTTCATAATTTATCCAATAGATTCCAAACAAAATTAACTTCGTGGCCTGAGACTCATCCCACTGGAGGAAATTCCATTTCAATTCCTTTGTAGCTGACAGTGCAACTCAAATTCCTAAAGCTGCATCACATTCTCAAATCCGCATCCTCAGCTCTTCAGGAACAAAGTGAGTGTGGAAAGGTTAACTTGAAAGCCACAACACCACATCCATATTTGTGGAGGAAGTTACCAGGGTGAACACTGCTCTCACCACCACGATCCTCAAATGCCCTCAAAAACTCTTCAGCTATTATTCAAAAGCACTTTGCTTTACAGATAATTGGCAATAGATTTGACACAGATGTTTTAAGTGTGACATGATTCAAGTTTTATAAGAACTAAATGATAGCAGTTATTGAAATCCATGCTTGAATTTAATATTTAATATGTCTCGACTGACAGATCGCATTTGCTGATCTTAATTAGCAGTGCCCAGAGACAGCTTAGCTGTGCTCTCCAGACTGAACTACAGCAGAATTTTAGACCTGGGCTATGGATTCATGGATATAGAGAAATCAAAGGACAGGAATATGCATTACTTAAGCAAGTGGTTGGGTATAACTCTTAGGAAACAAAGGGCTTGCTTCAGCTCCTGCTCATAAAGCTTTGACTTGTGTGGAACACCCTGATGGTCACTTTTGCTTCTACAGCTTCTTCCTGCAATATTTTGGAGTTCATTTTTTTTTACCCAACAACCTCGTGAAAAGAGAGTTTACATTTCAACAGTAGCTCAAGCTCAGTGGGCAAGGATATCTGGCAGTTGCTAGGGATGCCTTTCACCCGTTCATTAAAGCATACCCTCAGCTGGGGCCAACGCATCCCTGCAGTAGTTTGACTTGGTGGAGGAGCTTCCACCTCGGCGCAGGAAGGGCCGAGAGCTGCTGTACGGCACCATCTAAGGGCTCTCTACAAGTACTGCAACTGAGATACAAAGACTACAGCCTTCCCCAGCTTCCCAGGCCCCTGGTCACACTCACTTCACTGCCTTTCCAGCAGTGCTGTCCCAACAAAACTTCCTAAGCAATTGCTTTCTCTGTGAAACACTACCACTGCTCCATCAAAAAAACACCTCAAAAACGAATCCACTGAGAAGCTTCCTGAGAAGTAACTTTCAGAATAGAAAGATTGGCCTTTGCTATTGGCAGCAATTTGTTTCTCTCGGTTGCTATCTCTTGGTATGCAAAGAAGGTGGTTTATTAGCACAGGAACATGGGGTAAGTAATGCTATGGCTTTTAGATTTAGGAACTAAACCCACAGCACTGAATTCTATCCAGCCTGTGCAATATTCAAAACTCTCTTTCAGCTTTTCAAATGTTATTTTTCTTTGAAAGTTACACAAGACTTGTTTGTAAAAACCTTCTCTTTGGGGATGATTTTGTGATTCAGTCTACAGGAGGAAATGCCACACTAACCTGAGGATCAGTTAGTCCAGACTTCATCTCAAGCAGCAGCTAATAAAGAAAAAAATATTATGAAAGCAAAGCCACTCAGACTGTCCCACAGAAATGTCCTTGCGCTTCATATACCTACCAAGGGATACATGTTCAAAATGTTAATGACTAGATTCATTCACAGGATCTGTGCATGTCTCCAGAGAAATATTTTCTAAGAAGAAAGAGTTGGCAGTGAACCAAACAAGATTATTTTAATTATCCCAGTTTCCCTCTGAAATTTCCTGTCCATTGCATCCCCAAAATGGAAAACCACCTCTCCTAGTGGGACAAAACTCATCTGGTCTGTATTCCAGGACCCCTGTCCCAGCACACTCAGGCACATACTCAAACGCCATCCCTTCCTGACAGCAGGGTACAGAGAGATGTTTAGTTAGCATTTCGAATATCAGCAGAGTGGTGTGTGGTTGGAATGTGTGTGTGGAGCAGAGTCTGCAGCTACCCTGAAAGCCATGTCCACTCTGCAAGGCATGAAACTGGGACTTCCCTACTCAACATGTCATAACTCAGAATAACAGACTCATATTGTACAGAAATAAAACACTCAATGACTTTTAGTTGTGCTGGTGCTGTACAGAGGGCATGATCTGCTTGGTTGTTGCAGATGCAGAAACGGCAGCACTGAAGAGTCTCACAGTAAAGACAATTTTTCATTTGTGAGAGAATGCTCTAATGGATAGCTGAAAGGAAAGGTGAAGGGGATCAATGTTTTAATTATCTAAAGTTTGAAATATTAATTTTCTAATCTACTCAGGTTCTATTGGCACTGCATACAGAAAGAACCAGACAGCTACTTTGCATCACACAACGTAAAACAACAGGAAAGTTTTTTGCTTCTACTGAAAGTGTTTTGAATGCCTTATTGACTTTGACCAAAGATCTCTCCCCTTCTCCAGAAATTAAGGTGACTTCAGCTACTTATTCAGAATTCTGCAGACAGCAAATATTAGCAGCTGTTGTTTCAGAGGCTTTGCCAGATTTGATCAGATAAGAAAGAAAAAAAAAGGGAAATTATCTGTATATCTACACCCAGTGCAGTCATTTTCAAACACAGTCAATATCCCCTCTAGTTCACTTTGGGCAACCCCTTCTAAAAGGGATAAACCAGGAAACCACCCAAAGTTCCCTTTATTCTGAATTTTGTCCACTCCAAAATACTGAGAAAGCTTCTCTGAATAACCCTTTCTGTGATGGCTGAAGTCTGTCTCTCCTGCCATTAGAGAAGGGTCTGACATTGTACTCTGGGAACCAGCTCAGCTCCTTTTCCTCACAAGTGGCAGGATACATCTGAGCACAGTTGGCTCGCCTCTAAACTCCCCATCCTCCACACCTTCCTAGGATGGTGACTATGTTCTTCTAAGGCTCGATGAAAGAAAGAAAGAAGACTAAAGGGCAAGGGTGACACAGAGGTCAAGAAGAGACAGTTTCCCTCAGACACTGCTAACAGACACTGAACAACAGTTTTGCACGACTTCAGAAATCTTTGTGTTCCGCTGGCGAGCTCTGTCCAAGCCTGGGTTCACCAAGGTTACAGGAAAAGAAAAGGTTGTGCTTTTGTTGATCAACGCTGCTAAGCAACAAGTCATAAAAACTAACATTAGTCTTGTCTTCCGCTGGTTGCAATTAGAAAACTACAAACAGGATCTTTGTGTCACAGATTCAGGGCTGAGAGAAGCCTTCAGCAGGATGACTTTGTAATGCTACAGCCACAGCCAGTGGAAGTATCTGCTCATTAGATGTACCTTATGCAACCCTAGCCACTGCAGTCTGCCACAGTGCAGGTCAGCTCAGTCAGCTGAAGCAGTAACAGTCTCTAGGTTATAAACTCTAGGCTATAATCTTTAGGGTATAACAGTCACTTTCAATAGAAGAAACAAAAAATATTGTTAATCCCTTATTATGAATATTTGAGTAATGGGGGAAAAAAGTTTATAAATAAATCTTTTTGTCCTACTCTACTGACAAAAGAGAGATATGCATAAGAGAAAATGAAGACAGTAGCTAACATACAGCAGGAACTTAATTTGCTACAATATTCTAAGTAAAAATACTGGAATCTTACGATGCATCCTGAAGTTAAGCTTTTGAATTATTCCAGACAAGCAGTCATTAACTCCAGCTACAAGGACTTCTATCTTTTCCCCACTGAGAGCACAAACCTATCTCCAAAGAACAAGTGCCTGCACTAGACTAGTCCCACACAACACACAATTCCAAAAGGGAATTGAATTGATCAGTTTTGCGAACCTTGCCCTGCAAACAGAGTGGGTCACACCAGTTTCTGTGGCTTGACAGTGAGTTGTCTAAGATAATTCTTATGCTGCTATGGGGGGGAGGGTGTAAAGAGACATTCCATTTGCTGTTCCATACCATACTTTCTCCACAGATTAACACAAATACCAGCTCCCCTTTTCTTTGTTTGCTCATCAGCTGAACCATAGCTTGGTATGACAGCAGTGAACAGAATCAGTCTATCATAGTTCCATTCTAAATACTGCAATGCTCAGGAGGTTTTGAGTTTGAAATGTTTAATCTTAATCCACACACTGTGTTAATGTTCTAATATGAGATGGGTATGTTATGTTTAAGTACACTGTAAGGAATATGACCATGAAGTATTTAAGCCAGGTTTTGGAAGAGGAACCCTGTTGCTAGTCAGCCTGTGCACTGTTGATTGTCCAAACCCTAAATTCCAGGGAAACACACTCATTTTTCTTTAAATATATGTTTTGTCACTTCTCTTCAACCACTCTTCAAATGATAGCTGGTTTAAAACAGTCTAGCAGGAACAGCGATGAAAGGACTAAGCTCTGTAAAAATATTTCTAACTCACAAAGTTACATCTCAGCTGTGCATCCAAGGAGGAAGCAACAGAACACTCTGAGCAAGGAAAAGCAAAGCCAGAACAAGCTGTTTACACCAGTACAGGGCAAGTCAATAACTGAGTCTTGCCACATTAAGAGAACTTTGGGAAGGGAACTGTGCAAGATTAAGAAAGGTTCACTACTATCCTTTAGCTCAGTCCTCATGCCCAAAAATCTCAAGACCCACAAACAGACAACAAACAAACTGTGGGTTTCACAAATAAACAATAAACTAGGAGAATATGAAGACTGCACAAGCAGCCACTACAGGAAATAATGCATTTACAAAAGGTGAGGGCGGGTTAGTTATCAAGGAAAAGTTTTCTACTACTTAAAGCAGGACCTTACAACAGAACGCTAGTCAAGAAGGGGTCACTGCGTCCTGTCACTGAAAACAGAGAGATTAGATATGAAAGGAGTAAGTCACACTGGGAGCATGAACTTGCTAAGAGCATTTTTTCAACCTTAAGTAACATGGCTGTAAATATATATGGGGCTCAGAGTAAAGACTACTGAACTGTAACCCTTAAGCTCTACTGACCTGTTTGAGTCCTGGGTAAATCACTTGATCTCACCACACTTGCTTTGCCAGCTGTGAAACACCAGTAACATCTGTTCACAGAGACCTGGGGAAAAGTTTCATATTTACATACAAGTCCAAGACTTTGTAGGACATGAGTTTTTGTATCTGAAAAGTTTATTCCTTCCCTCCCATATCAATTTATTTAACAGTTTATCATACTTCTAGCTACAGTCTTGTTAGTATTTTATCATACTGTTCTGCAGTAGCTGGGGTTTTAAATGTTACAATGAGAGCAACTTACCAACTCCAGCACGTAAAGAATATATCAACATCCTACTCAACAGATTTGTTTACTATCTTTTTTTCAGCCTGTTTACTTGAATGACAACTTTTTAATGCATTTTACACCACTCAATCCCACAGAGCTAGAAATGATGAGCTGGAAATCATCTTGGATAAAAATCTTGGGGAATACAGAATGGTTTACTAAATTGTAGCTGGTAGAGCTAAATCTAAGCAGCCTTTCTGAAGACAAAGTGTTTCCCCAGCCCAGGAAGACATAAACAAAACTGCACAATTAATTGAACAGCAGTTGATTCCAACAAAACATGTCATAGCCAATTTTTTCAAGAAAAAAAAAAAATTTTGGTTCTGACATGTGAGGTTCAGGTCATGGTTTGTGCAGTAGAGCTTTTCAGCTCTGGTAGGGGAATCACTGAAAAATGAAGCAGGGACCCTTCTCCATTGTGCCATTTCCAAAGACCCTTTTCAGTGTAATGGCATTTCTCTGCCTACTGAAGCATGAGGCACAAATGAACACATAAAGGTGGCAAATCTAATTTTCATTCAGTGCTCTAATTTAAGAATAAAATGCAGCTGAATGAAAAGCAGAACTTGCTTAAGCTGTTTTCTGTCAAGAATAAGTTAACAATACTTTAAAAGAAGCAACAAGAAGAAAAAATGGTGGCCAATGGCTTGACTGGACGGACAGATCTGCATCCAGCAAACATTCTGAAGAAGTGGTAAAACATTCTGCTTGAGCAGCTGTCATTTAAACAAGGCAGCAGGCTCTGTTTTACTTGCTTGACAGCTTCTGTACAAAAGACAAGGAAAACAGCAGTCCCTGACAAATGCAAAGATGATGATATTAAGGGTTTGATCTAACAGATAAGCACAAATTAGGTCTCCCTAAAAGCTGTCACCTGAAACAAATGGTCTATCAAAAAAGCCGAGAACTCACCAGTTAAAATGCTGCTAGTCTCATTAATTTATTTTCCATCTGTCACTTCTTCTAGTACGTACCATCAAAACAGTTAATTTTTAAAGCTGAAAGGATAGAAGACTTTGCTTTTGGTTTGGGGCACTTTCTGTCATTTTCAATAGACTGCTTTTAAATAAAAAAGAAGCAGCGCTATATTTTTTTCACAACAACTCAGTACGATCCTAACAGTCACTGTGCTTCTCCCACCCCCTAACATTCCTTCAGCTACTTCTAGGTAACAGGTTTGCAGCAGTGCCAAATTACTCATTTGGGATGCAAAGCTAAAGAAATGGGAATAAGGAGGTTAGAGCACCAAAGTTCTGACAGTTTATGTGATGGGAAGTAGCGACTTGCATTGCCAGAACTCAAAACATTGCGTGAAACACATACTTTGGGAAGCCAAACAGGTGAAAACGAACTAAAATTAAAACTAAAACCATCGTCCCTTTTACACGTGTGTCCAGAAAATCAAGACTGTAACAATTATCACTTCCCATGCTGGTTTTTTGCAGCCAGTTCAAGTAAACAAGAAGACTCAAAAAAATCTCCTGCCGGTTTTGTGCCAGATCTCAGCCAAAACATCAGCATTTATTATCAGATGAGCTCTGCTTTCTAGATCATGGTTCAGGAAAATGCTTCTGACAGATTTTTCTCACTGGGGNGAACATGGAAAAAAAAAAAAAAAAAAAAAAAAAATCAAACACCCAAACAAAACCCCCAGAACTTTGGTTTCTAAGCAGCTATGTCTTCAAAAAGAAAGGGGGGGAAAAGCCCAGCAAACACAACTGAGAATTTTCCTTGAACCCAAAAAACTGAAGTCAGATCAGAAAGCCTCAGATGTTCTTACTGGAGATCACTATTCTGGTATAAAGATATGGGCTGTAGGCCCTCGTGGATGACATTTGTTCCATTTGAGGCCTGCACTTAAAAAAAGTCTCACTAGATTTTGCCTTTGAATTAAAACATCTATTTAAAAACTGGGATGGTTCAAGGTCCATCCTCCTAGTGTATAATACCTAACTATAGCTTCCAAACAGGGACCTGACACCACTATATTCTATTTATATGCATACAATTTATTTACACTAAGACTGTGGTCAGGTGCTGCCAAGGGGTCCAATATTCTTGTCATCACTCAGGGTGAGGAAAGAAAAAGCAATCCATACTGGCCAACAGCTGGTGCTGTATTAGAGTGGAAAGCTGCAGTGTCAACTGCTCTAGGATGGTCTCATAATTAAAATAAAACTCTGCACCACCACAACACTTTCTCTCCCACCCTCTCAAAGCCAGGCACATTTTGAGATGGCCATATATTTTTGATCAGCAGATCTAGGGCATGTACAAATAGAAGACTTAGAAATGGTGTTTTTTCCAATTATAGCCTGTAGGAATCTCTGAGTATCTGCATTTGTCATGACTTTTGCAGAGAAGCGGGCAGGTTCTTGCATTAATGTCTGCTGTAGAAAAACATTTGAATCCACACATAGAAAAACTGTATTTAATGCTCATGTTTACATAAAGCACTTAACAAGGACAGAATAGAAGAGAATGCTTAGAGACCGTCTTTGAAGGCCTTCAGTAGCAGATCAGCTGCCAGCCCAGGAGACAAGATGCCACTAAGAACTTTTTCTTCTAGAAGTGGAATCTTATCCTTGACTGCCAAGTGACTCCGGAAATGTTCCAACATATTTTCTTGGATGAGATTCCACATCCACACTTTCTGCTGTTTCCGCCGTTTGGCAATCAGCTCGCCACTTGTGAGCATGAGGTCACGGAACTCTGTCATTTTATCCCACATATCTGAGATCCCTTCTCCAGTCTTGGCAGAGATGCGCATTACCTGTTGGATTCAGAAGAGTTTTTAAAGCCAAGCAGCTACTGGGCTTGAGGATTCAAATACCGCATCAGGTAGACTGGATGAAAAGAAGTGCGTAAGGCAAACTTACTTCAGTACACTAAGATCTCAATGCTGGAATTCCACCAACTAAAAGCAGACCCTGAGATACATAATATCTGGGATAAAGAGGCCTTGTCCAGCTGCTGGTCTGAATGAGAATAATTTTTAAAGAGTCCTTCAGCTACAAGGTACAGTGTTGCCGATTTACTTAAATGCAGAGTTACATATTCTGGTAAATATAATCTGGTAGCTAATCCTTCGCAGTTAAAATATTTCAGAAAGGAGCTATATGTTCCACTATTTTTTGCATTTGCTTTCTGGAGTAGAAATTAATTCTGCTAAAAGTATTTCTGACACACAACATGATCTTTTAAATGGATTTTCTTTTTAGGCTTTTTAAGAAAGTCTCTCCCTCTCTCCCCAGTCTAATGAACAGGAAACAACCCTTACACATCAATATATTCTTTCTTCCAGTTGTCAGACACTGCCATCACTGAAAGAGAAATAGATTCTTAACAACTTGTTTAGTTCAGTGGTCTCAAACAGTTCTTTCAGGTCATGTTTACCAAATGGCACCTCTCATCCGATCCAAAACCAAAACATACAAAATGATGGCTAAGCCTCAAGCAGCCCAGTTGACTTAAAATTCATTCACTGGATCATTTTTAAGGCCACAGTAGAGCAAACCTTCTTTCTATATGTGTATAAAGGAAGTAAAGGTGTGTGTGCTTATTTTATATGCATGTATTAACAGCCAGTACTTAATCTTTTCCTTAGTCAGCTACCACTGCATTAAAGGCCCACTAGATGAGAATTGCAACAATCTACATATTGCACATATAAGTAGATGAGGTTCTTGTCCAAGAACTTTTATTATGTGAGAAACCAGGAAAAAAAAAGCAGTAAAGAAAAACACAAGAACAAGTGAAAAAGCAAAGATAATCACAGGCCTCAGAGTTGTAAGACAGAGAAACAGTTTACAGGACATTTTAAGACAGGACAGGTTTGTACCACTCCTGATGTTAGTATGTCTGTTGGTGCTGAGGTTGCAGCTCAGGGCAGAAATCCTGGGGAGCAAGACTGGCTTTGCAGCACATCCCCAGATCAGAGGTGGAGCAGAAAGAACAGCTATCAACTCTCTAGCACAGTGTAACACTAAACAAGTACTGTTAACAAGAGCCTGGATGATTAGTACAGTTACATAACAATCCAAACTCGTTCAGGGGGAAAAAGAAACACAAATCCAAAAACCCCAAGCCCATCAACAAAGTCCAAACGAAATCACACCACAACCCCCCCACACCCAACACAAACACACAAACCTTTGGCCTCCAAACCTTCGAACGCTTGCGAAGCAGCTTCATGGCACTAACATACTCAGCTTGTATCCTCCGTGCAGGCACGACTAAGTCACCATCAGCTTTATTTATAGCAACTAGATCTGCCATCTCAATGATGCCCCGTTTGATACCCTACATGGAACACGGAGAGAAAGCATCAATACCCAGGGCTGTGACATGCTGATTTACCACTAAAAGCAGGTCAAAATGCTGTTAGTTTCTAGTGGCTCTTACTGGCTTTTTTGAAAGTCCTGTCTGTGTTAGTCATGCAAGAGTCGTCCCACTAGCCTGCCATCACTAGCTATTACTCTGCTTTGACACAAGAGCTCTAAATATGGATATAATGGAGTTTGCATGATAATTTATTTCACTTGTAGAGATTTAACCAAAACATGATGAAGTTTACAAATCTCTTAATACTGATTTCTGTTCTCCCATAATACAAACTCGCATCCTACAATCTTGTAGAGCTTGAAAATGTGCCAAAATACGCCAGATAGTATTGAAATTTTACGTCCTAATACTTCCAAAACTAAGGGGGAAATCAGGTTCTAACTTTGCAATAAAATGCAAAGATACTGAAAAGACTTCAATAGTTGCAGTGTGATTTACACAACTATTGATAAAGGACTTTTTTGCATAGATATTACATCTTGGATTGAAGTTTCTCTTTCTAAACCTAGGTAATAGTAAGAGAAACTGACAAATACCTGCAATTCATCTCCACCTGCAGGTGGTAACAGCAATATAAACATATCGACCATGTCAGCCACAGCAAATTCTGACTGTCCCACACCTAAAAAAATTAAATCCGGAGTTCACCATTTATTGCAAACTTTCAGTCACATTCCAGACAGTAACGATCTCAGATTCCAGTATTGCACCATATACAGATAATCCAGGCATCCCAATAGGATAATTAAAAGAGACCTCTAAGCACATACCCACTGTTTCCACCAGAACAACATTGTAGCCTCCTCCTTCACACAGCAGAATGGCTTCATTGGTTGTCCTTGTTACACCTCCCAGTGTTCCTCTGGTTGGAGATGGTCTGATGTACGCATTCATGTCTCTTGACAACTCAGTCATCCGTGTTTTATCACCCAAGAGAGAACCTGGAATGTTTAATGTTAAATTATTTCAAAATGTAAACCAGCCAAACTTCCCCCCAGCCAATGAAAAAAGATCTCTTGGATGATGTCAGTCACCAGAGCACCTCAGTAACAGTTGCTCAGGGCTTGGCTAAAGACTAGAAGTTAATGCTTGGTTCTTCTGCTCCCCACAGGCTGGAAAGACCAGAGAAGCAGACCTTACTGCTACCAAACATGAAGAATTTCTCTAGTTTAGAATTAATCCCACCACTGCTGAACAGCTTTCTGAGGCCTGTACACAGCAAGCAACACAATGAAATCTTTTCTGTTTCCATCCAAAGCAATAAATTTCTGCCTTATGACTCTGGTATGTCTGACAGTGGGATTTTTGCATTAAGAAAGCTGGAGTGCATCCCTGCCTTCCCTTTTTACATCTGATTCAGTGAAATCTACACGCTTGATACACATCCCAAAAGACAAGATGCTCAATTCTTTTAATTGGTGCAGATTTGCTATCATATTTTGTTATTCTATCGATGCATCCTGAACAAATGCATTTAGGAATACAGTCAGTCCTTGCCACAGATCATTGCAATGAGGTAGGCTTTTTCTCTTTTTTTTCTCTTTTTTTTTTTTTTTTATAGTTAGACATTGCTGCATCTTCTCTAACAGCACAGAAGCTGGAAAAAAACAACTGTTTCCTGGCAGCTGCTCATTAGAAAAAGGTAAAATTTGAGGTTCTATTATTTATGTCAATAGCCAACTTGTAATTTCCCTACAGTTTCTCACTGGAGAGTGACACATTACAGCCACACAACTTTGAAATTGAGGAAGACCCTGAAGCCAGTGGTCAACAGAAATCCAGAAATTCCTCCTGAGAACTAATGAATATTCCAAACCCCAGCCAGATCTACATGTCTTAATTGCAGCATCCTCTAAATAGTTTCAAATTAGCACACACTTCCTGCCCAGGCATCAGCACTATCACTGCTGAATTTCAGGCAGAAATTAAAGTCTTTTTTTCCCCTCTATTCAGAGGGAAACAAATACAACTAGAGAGGGAAAACTGCAGTTATCTAAAGTTTCAGACAAAAAACATTGTATGGCAACATCTGAAGACTGGAAAAGAGGAAACCTGACAAAATCAGGTCACTGATACGTATTTCCCAATGCAGGGAACAAAATGAACATTTGCTACAACGTTCATTTTTAATGTGTTACTTCTATAAGCCCCAAATTAGCCTTCATTTGGCCCAAAGAAACACTTCTATAGTTCAAAAGGTATTAGAAACTTGATTCAAACTTCAGTTCACACTCACCACCACTTGTACTAGAAGATGGGTCTACAGCCAACACAGACACTTTGTATTTTCTTTCTGTAAGCATTTTCCCGAAGCATTCTATGAAAGTTGATTTTCCAGCACCAGGAGGACCAGACAGCCCTAAATAATCATATTAGTAAGAAAAAAAATCAACCATTTTATGAATAAATATCATGTGAATACCACTACCACCATCCATCTAAGCTAATTTAAATTCCTATTTTAACACAGTATCACTGAAGATGGACACTATGCCACAACTGATACATGCAAGGAAGTGTAACACTGGGTTTATCCAGTCCTATTTCCTCCCCTCCACATCAATTTGTTTATACTGATTTATTCTTCAGAACTTTAAAAATACTGTATCTTAAACCTGAATTTTTCAGATTTACTGTGTGTAAAAGCAAAGGCTCTTTCACCGAAAAGCTGTTGTTTCACGCAAGGCAGGTCAATGCACACAAACTAAGATCAGCACCAAACATTTCTCACTCCCATACCCCTGTTTTTGTTCTTACTACCCTTGTACACACAGAAGGGATGACAGCTGAGTACGAAACACCCTAGCAGTCCATCTCTTTGCAAGGACAAAATATTTTATAGTTCACAAGAGAACTTAGTTCAAGTCTCCTTAGCTGCAAAGTGGCTGCTTTAAAGCAGAGCCATGAACCAAGGTGTATGTGCTTTTGTAGACTGGAGAAGGGATTGAGGAAGTATTCAAAACACCACTTTTGGAAAAAAAAAACAAACCAGGTCTGCTTAACTATATATCCTTCCCTAAGTGAAGCTAATAGCTGTAGCAATCTGCAAACTACCTAACATTTCAGCTTGTAACAGTTACCCAAAAGACCCCAACAAACAAACAAATACAATCCCCTTAAGAAGCAACAATAATTGTAAGAGATATTTCAAAAGCATTTTCTCAACTCAAGCCATGATTTTACTGCACAACAGAAATAAGCTAGAGTGCTTACAAATCACAAGAAACCAATGATCCAACTGTACAGACCATGATGTTTAAAGAACAGCAATAATGAAAGGTGAGGGCTGTAATTCCATCAAAACAACTACTGAACAGACATAAAAGGACTAACCAACTCTAAAGGCAAGTGGTTTTCCTTGATTAAACTTTTCTTGTTCCCTGTGGTAGGATAATACCTTCTGAAGGAGCATCTGGGCTATTTTCTTCTTCCTGCTTTGAGTGGATTCTACAAGTGTAATGGCTTCTGCTAAACACGCTCTATGACCCTGGATTAGTCCACCATAAAGTCTGTCTACCAGTCTTTGTTCTCTGTCAGAAAGTCCCTCCATCTCCTGGTCAGGGGTTGCTTGCTGGCACAACTCTCTCCTCAAACCATTTGACAAACACATCCATTTTGTACGACAGGGGTGCACCATGTAAGAAAAGCGCACTGCATGTGTAAGGGAGTCAAGGCATGGGAAATCTGTTCTGGAAGAGAAGTGAAAGTTCATGAAGCAAGTTCTTCCAGAAAAGTAACAATGAGGGAATCTCAGCAGCAAAGAGGGGATCTTCATATTGCTTGCAATTACAAGAGGAGGCATCAATTCACTTGTTCGTAGACACCCTAAAGAGAAACAAAAACATTTTGACTTCCTTCAGAGAACTTTTAAGTACTCAAACAAAACCTCCTCATGTTTAGATGGAACTTCCCATGTTCGAGTTTGTGCCCATTACCTCTTGTCCTGTCACTGGGCACCACTGAAAAAAAGACTGACCTCATCCTCCTGACACCACCTTTAAGCACTGGTAAGTTTCCCCCTCAGGCTTCTCTAGACTAAAACGGCCCAAGTCCCTCAGTCTTTCCTTACAAGAGAGATGTTCTAGTCTCCTAAACATCTTTGCAGCCCTTTGCTGCACCCTCTCAAGCAGTTCCCTGTCCTTGAACGGCGGAACCCAGAACTGGACCCAGTACTCCAGTTAAGGCCTAACCAGGCCAGAGTAGAGCGGCAGAAGAACCTCCCTCGACCCGCTGGCCACATCTCTGTTCTTGATGTACCGCAAGCTGCCACAGGCACTTAAAAGTATACTCAAGGTCCTGAAATCTCCGAAGAACCGACAAAAGGGAGCAGCACCCGACGCTCCCCGACCCTTCTGTGGCCGATCTCAGCCCGCAAGCGCCTGCAGGCGCGGGCAGGCCGGCCCCTCACAGAACCCGCTCGTGCAGCCACGTCCCCAAGCCTCAGGAAGAAGCCCACCCAGCCCGCCACGGCTCGCTCCGGGGAAATAGGGAGGTCTCCACGGCTCTGGGAAGGTGCACACCCACACAGGCCTCCCGCCACCGGGACCCCGGACCTGCTCAGTCACCTCAGCTCAGGACAACCACTGAAAGGGGGGGGGGGGAAAGACCGCCGCGCCCAAGCCCCGTGGGGATCGCTCATCGGGATGGGAGCACCCCCCCACCTCCCAGCACCCACCGGCTGCTGCCCGCCTCCCACCGCGGGGAAGTGACGCCCTCAAGCTGAGCCGGAACGCGGGCGGACACGGGGAGAGGAGCCCGGCCCGGCCCGCCCAGCCTCGGCGCAGGCCTGCGCCCGACCAGCGCCGCGCGAGCGCCGCTCGCCTCTGGCTGAGGCTTGCCTGTTCCGCCGCGCGCCCTGACGCAGCAAGCGCGACTCTTGTCGCCGGTACCCCGCAGGGTGGGTACGGAGGGTGGCCGTGGCTCAGGGTGGGACCGACCGCTTCTCCGCAGCCTTCTCGACAAAGGCACCGAGGTGGTCGAGAAGAGCAATCCGTGCGGTGGGGGGAGCTGCTGACAGGCTGCAGTCGGAGGCTGCTGATAAAGAGCTCCTGCTCAAGCTAGCAGGAACTTTGGACAAAAAATCCGGCTAGGTGTTTTTGGAATTCTTAAAACCACAGAAAGGTTAGAGGACTGAAGAGAACAGAGGGGGGAAAAAAAATTTAAAAAAAAAAAAAAAAAAAAAAAAAAAAGAAAAAAGTTAAAAAAAAATATAACTCGGCAAAAAAAAAAAAANTCAAAAAAAAAAAAAAAAAAAAAAGTAGTACTGCAGAATGTACCTGTAGTATCTCAGTGGACACACTACTGAACAAGCAAAACTAATCCTAGCTTCCAGATTAAAATCCTTTCCACAGCTAAATAAATGCCCCTTAATTCTACAACACCCACAGGGCAAAGGGGAGAAGGCGATGCTGACATTGTAAAGCATTATACTGTTCATAACCATTGCTGCAACACTGGGGGAGTTGCCCAGCCTTGGAAATGTTTTTCCTGTGCCTGTGGCACTGGCTATAGAATTATTCTCTTTCATACTGTACATAAATCCAGTCAGTGTGAAAAATAACCTTTTCTCTGAAGGATGTTAAAGGTAATTAAACAGAACAGTAGCAACTGAACCTCTTTCCAAGTGCTCACTTCGGAGATACAATCAATCCTAATTTCTGGTCATTTCCTGAGTACACAAATTTACATGTCAATGTAATAACAGTTTCTTTTACCCTGTTTTTATAAGGAAGGATGTTGCAAATCGTCATTTCTCTGTTGGGCTGAAATCTTTAAAGTTTCACTTTTAATTTGTCCATGACAGTTTTCTATTCTCTCCAGGAAGGGAGAAGAAATGCTTTAACTCCCAAACATGTTCGTTAAATCCTATTTCTTTTCAGTCTTTGTTTTGCC
This sequence comes from Ramphastos sulfuratus, assembly GCA_013399055.1. Taxonomy (NCBI): domain Eukaryota; kingdom Metazoa; phylum Chordata; class Aves; order Piciformes; family Ramphastidae; genus Ramphastos; species Ramphastos sulfuratus. The sequence continues at coordinate 740,121 of WBNM01030180.1, forward strand.
AAGTCGAACAAACCTGACTTTTAAAATTTCTATGGAATGTTGCTTTGTTGTGGTTAGGGGGAGGGGTGGTGGTGGTTAAATTGTTGTTATTTCTCTAGTTACCTTACCTCTCCTTTTCCTGCACCTTTTGCTAAAGTATATGCATTTATTTCCAATAAACAGTCACACAGCACCTGCTGGCTGAGCTGTCTCTGGTGTCTTAGAGTGCTATTAGTACCTTTCTAGAATGCATTAGACTGCTTCACAGTCCTATCAGATTGGCACTGCCTCCGATGTGCTGTATAAAATAACAGAAGTTTTGTCCTTAGCTGCTGAGTGCATGATTTAATCTCATTCCTATTATTCCGGTCCACAAGAGAATGGAACAACCCACTCTTCAGAGTTGAGAAAACATGCAATTTTGTGTCCCTATCAGCATGTGATGAAACCACAGCAGGAAGAGACAAGAATTCCAAGTTCAAAATAGCCTTGTGCAGTCCTCCTGTTTAAGCAGATGCTGGCTGATCAGAGTTAGCACATATCACTGTCATTTCTTCCCAACAGAATTTTCTAAGGGTCTGCATTTCAAGCCTTTTGCTTAAACCTAGGTAAGCACATCCTGGTTATTTTAATAATGGTGGCAACAACAACAACAAAAAAAGCCATTCTGCCATGGTTTCATCACAGATCATTGATCATTCCACTTTGCGTGCTTTCATCCTGAATACTTTTGTCATTGACCTTGTTGCAAAAACTTGATGAACGAGTACACAAAATTGCAGGTTTGTCAGTGCTGGAGAGGAGAGTGGATTGTTCAGTTCTCTGTGGTAATCCTGTGGACTGGAATAATAGGAATGAGGTTGTGCATGCAGGAGTTAGGGACAAAACTTCTGCTATTTTAGAGAGTGCATCAGCTGTGCTGCCAATCTGCTGTGACTATGAACAAGCATGGATGTGTTTTGGAGTAGTTGTCCTACTGTTTTCAAGAGCTTGCAGGCTGGTGAGGTGTATAAATCCAAATTGTTCAGGCCACCTCTTTTTTCCCCTCCCTTTCCACTTAAATCTATTATTCAACAAGTTTGCTTTTCTCCAGTCAGAGATTATAGTCCTTGAAGCCACGTATGACAGGAAGAGTTTCTATTGCATTATCAGTTCTATACACCCCTTCTTTCAATATTCTAGACGTAGAGATCACAAAGGTCTCCCTAGAACCCTGCACTCTTCTGCCAAATCTAATTTTATGTTAACTCCATCCAAAATAGGCAAAATATTTCCTTAGAAGCTGGACTAAGAATGTCTCCTTAATCTACATTCTGTCATACTATACAGTGCTCTTAGGTTTTCATTATGATCTTTTAATATGTATGATAAATACAGAGTTTTTGGTGTTTGGGTGGTTGTTTTTTTTTTTTGGGGGGGTCTTTGGTCTGATACAACATCTAAAGGGCACAGATTGGAAAAAAAAAATCTAGAACTAATTATCTTTTTTAATTTCTCAGAAATTAAAATTTCTATATGGCAACATCTGCTCTCCCCCCCCCCCCCAAAAAAAAAAAGTTATTCTTAAAGATCAATGGTTCTAAAAGCAAGTTAAGTAAATGTTCTTCACAACTGATTTGTTGTTAAACTTGGAAAGGCAAATCACTTGCCAGTAAAATACTTTTTTTTTTTTTCTTTCAAAATATTTAAAAGCTGATCTTGCAGAATGTTTTTCTCCATGGCCACCAATTACTCATGTTATCAAAATATTTCTCATGTAGTTCATTACCACACAGCTGAAAAGGAAATCATTAACTGCATCCTCCTGATTATTTTCAATATAGCAATGAAACCATAGCAAGTCAGTAGTAAACATAAGAAGTGTAATACAATCTGGCTGGTGACTTGGACAAAGCACACTCATTCTTAGCTACTTTTGGCTGAAACCTCTGTGTTCTGTACGAGTTGACAAAGATGGGAGCAGAGAACTAACACTTTCAAGTGACTAAATACAATCCTCCTTCCCTCCATGACAGTGTGCTAAAGATTTATTAGGTTAGTATGAAGTTAGCACAATCTTATACAAAGAGGAAATATTCTGCTAAGATTCAATGTTATATGATCAACCCACCCAGAAACGAAGTAATGCCACATGGCGAAAAGGCTGGCAAACTAACTAGGAAAGGGTTTGTTAAAACCTATTGTTAAAACCAGATTGTGTGTTGCTGCTTTACACTACAAAACAAACCCCTTTATGCTTGTACACCCTACGCTTGCTAAACCTATGCTAATGCTACGAATACATGGAATCAAAAGTATATCTTCAAATAAGACCAAAACGCAAGGAAAAAAACCTTCCAAACTCCAAACTGCATAAAGTCACAGTCACAACTGCTGCAGCTGCATGGGCAGAATTAGCACACAGAACACGAAAAGCATTTGTTTCAGACACCAGCTAACATGGGCCTAGAAGAGACACTGGGAACCTTCTGCCCAGAAGCTGGTATTTTATCTAATTGCCTTCCAAATTAGGACCACTGTATTATGCTGCAAGAAGCAAAGGTTCCACCAGAGCTTCTTCCCCCTTAGCTGCAGTTCAGCCTTAATTTGTTCTCCGAAAACGAGTGTTTCTCTAGCACACAGACATGAACTCGGTAACTCTTCTATCAGGATCACTTCCTCGGTCTGGCCAGAAGGTGAAGCTAGCGGTATGTGTTTTTGTCCCGCAGCACGGGATGTATCCCGAGCACAGAGGAACTCAGTATTGCTTCATCATCACCATCATAAATCTACCCTGCTTGCCCACGGCATACTTTTAACAACCTGAGCATTTATTCAGAGTGCGTTCAGTAAGCCACAGAACATAAAATATAGAAGTCACACCTCTGCCAGTATGAATTCCATCTTGATTTTGTTTTGGAGAGTTGCTAACAAAAGACTAGCAGCAAGTGGCTGTAACCCTGCTTAGGAGTCTTTAGAGTGAGTTTCTGATTTTTCAACAGAATTTTGCTGTTGCCCTCTCTATGTTCACTGCCATAAATCAGGGATCTCCCTGTAACATAGAGCTTATATAGCAATGTCATTTCCCACCTAAACCAGAAACAAAATACGAAGCATAAATTTTAACCAATAGTTCTGTTTCTGTGTTAAGGCACCAATTCAGAGTATCAGGGAGCAAACTGAAAGCTTTCTATGAATGGTATGAAGAGTTGCTGTTAAGGGACTTTGGTTTACCCATGAGAATGATGAGAAATCTGCAGCATTCACCTCAGATGACTTGCACCTCCATATCCTTCCTCCTTGCTGGACCAGACCTAACTATTTATTTGATATTTTACAGTTGTAGAGACAAACAACTGAGTAACTGAGGTTTTTAGTTTTAATCAACTGCTCTATTTCAGCTTCTCAGCACCAAACCAAAGGCAGTTTATTTGATTAAAGCTATGTTAGATAGCCTTTCTCACAGTGCTGTGGAAAGAAACACCACTAGTCAGATGTCAACAGGTTTATTTAGTCCTTTCCAAATTTTCTATTTTTTTTAATCTGTGTCTTTAATCTGGCCTAAAAAGCTTTTTCCTGACCATTTCTGCCAGCTTCAAGGAGCACTCCAACTGTCAACTCTGCTCAGGCAGAGGCAGACTACTCAAGCATCAGTGGATGAAACATAAAAAAACTAACAGAGGAATTCCCAAATACAAGGTTGTGTTATACACACGTATTTCTTGTCCTTATTTGCTGCTTGTTCCAGGAAAATATATTCCTGGTGCTATTCTTCTGCAACAAGACTGACACTAGTACACGACAAGCAGATGCTGAGTACTTCACTAAGGATGTCAATCACCAACGGTGGAGGTCTTTACATGTCCATTAGATCTTAAAAATTACCCAAAATGATAAGCAAAAATTGTCAGTGTGCTTAAAAAGTATTCAAAAAGGCCTTCCCCACAACTATGCCTTTCTGCTGCTGACTTTTTCCACCTATTTATTCTAAAAAAGGCTGAATGAGTGGAGACTCAGAGAATTAGAAGAGCAGTTACCTGGGAAATAAGGGGAGTTTTATTTTGTCTTTTTAAAAGCTTTTTCTTTTATATCATATGCTGGGCTATAATCAGCTTTTTGTCAAAGAACATTTTTAACCAAATAACCCAAACCACAAACCAAACAAGAAAATCAGAGCTCAAGTCAGAGCTCTCAGCTCTTAATCCACCTTTCAGAATCACACGCCAACGTCATTTCACCTCTTCAGCTGAACAGTGAGGTGGAGCACAGAAGGAACAATAAGCAGTCACTTAGCTCATATTTTGGAAAAAGAGCATTTCAGGAGTTAAAGCCTCATGATCTGTCCATCTAATTGTGGAAAGCATAAAAATTCTGATGTCATCTCCTTAGAGTGAATCCATTCTCATAACTAAGCCTATGACAAGGATAAAAATGGCATCAACAATCTGGTTTAATGGTGCTGTTTGTATCATTTCCAATTACAAAAGTAACATTTCTCCAAAGTCATTAGTGCCCTGCCATTATAGCTGTCACCGCTCCTCCAGCCTTGCTCCTCTGAGAGCAGAGACTCTGGGTAGGTTCCTGATGGGAATATTGATAAGCTGCAGGAAAAGCTCTTTTCCAGATTGCCTTGTATGAGTCTGCTCATACCCCAGCCATTCCCAGTGAAGGTTAAATGCTATTAGCAGAACATGCCCTCCGGCAGAAAGGGAGGCTTGTGACTAGGGTGGCTGTGCAAAACACTACATCTTTTAGCTGTAGCTCTACCTGAACTAGAGGCACATGGAACAAGAGAAAGAAAATATTTTTGCCTGTTTTACATTAAACCAGTATGTCTCAACAGGCATGAAAACATGCTCAAGTGACAAAGTGCACCTGAACATCAATATCACTCACAAAATTCACTTCTTAAATGTTCAGACCAAGCCTTTAACAGTCACAGCACAGAACAGGAAGATGTCCAAGAAAGCATGCAGGACACCTGTGCAATATGCATTATTCTAACCTGTCACTGACAGTCTCCAATGACCAGTCCTCCAAAACCTAACCAGATGGACTTGCTACAGTGATAGAAATTTATCTCCCCTCCCCCCAGTATTAACTTTTTGTTCCTCATGGTCTATAAAAAAAAAAAAAAAAAAAGATGAGAGCATATGCTTTTTTTTCCCCATTGAAATAAGAGGAAAAGAAAAAAATCTCTCATTTGCCTTCTTCAGTGCAACTCTTGAAGGGCATTGTCTCCCACCTTTTTAACAAAAAAACCCAAACAAAAAACCCTACAGTGACTCTCAGCTGTTTGTTGGATAAATATTTCACTACTTTGGAAAGAACAGCAAATACTTACAAGAAGTACTCTCCTTTCTTTTAAGCGTATCAGAGAAACATAGTCAAAACAGAACAAAAAGAGTTTCATCCAGGGGCATGATCTTTGCTAATCAGCTTCATTAATCTTCTCTGAAGACTATCCTGAGACCTACACTCCTTGGAGAAGCACCTAGAAGGGCACAACTGGTATGCACAACAAGCCTGTACTGAGCAAAGTAAATTACTATTTTCTAGTCTCACCTGTGCCTTAAAAATAGAGTCTGTTAGAATTTGCCTTCTCTATAGAAAGGGAATTGAAAATTTCACTCAGGGGCCAGAATTTATACCTTTGCAGTAAACCAGCAATGTCAGGTGAACCCTGTTAGCTTTGCAATCTAGAAGATACACTAGCAGCAACTAAAAAACAATCCACAGGACATTTTGGAAAAAAACAAACAGAACAAACAACAGATGAACACAACTGTTTGTTTTTCCAGGTATACACTAAATATTTTGTCGTGGCACCACATGAATTTGTGCTTTGCTTTCTTCCATAAGCCAGCCTTTTTGTTATGCTCTCAAAAACCTCTTTAAGAGCTCAGAGGAGGAAAGGCTACAATGAGAGATAGGAGCTTTACAAAGAGTGTTCTGGTTCTGCCTTTGAAAAACCCAAACCAGACAGAGAATATAGATCATGCATCTGAAAATATAGAAATGGAGAGTGCCTAATTATTAGATGTGCCTATAAAGGGAACCATCAGGCTATTGTTGCCATTACATGGCTTTGGTTTTGAGGAAATTGAGCCAGCTGTTATTGACATAGTAGCCAGCACTGAAAAGTACATTGTATAGCACTTAAAAGTACATTGTGTTGTCTCTACCAACTAATAATGCATGCTGCCTCTCTAGTTTTTACCACTTATTGGCATCAGAAACTTCAGATGATCAATCTCAGCCTTGCTCTTAGCGCAGCAGGTGCAGCCCAGTTCCTTCCTGCACACAGGCTCTCACCCACAACTGCTGTACGTAAAACACTTGTCTCAGATCGATTCTAGAGGAAGAGACTTCAGTATGTAAGGCAACATTTGGTGTCTATGCATTCATCCAGCATGTGGAAGCCAGTTACAAACATGCTTTCCACACTTGCATGGCATTGAAAGGCTCCCACATGGAGATGGCCAACAGTGGGGATTAGGGTTTCACTATGCTTGGTCCCCTCAAGGGCTGTTTCCTGTGTACATGACAGGCTTGTCACAGCTTCCAGGCACACCATAGAGAGGTGTAGAAAGAATGAATCCTGATCGGCCTTCTTGTGCACACCACCTGTGCGAGGCCAGGGTGATATCCAGTGCAGGAAGACTGGAGCAATCAATGTCTTACAAAACACAAGGTGTGACTAGAGCATGGAGAAAAACAAAGGAAAGGCCACATACTCTGCATATGCTTTCATCCACCTGAAGGGGAAACAAATGCAAGAGCACCCAGACAAGTATGAAGCACCAAAACGTGAAGCAACATCATGAAGCATGAACACCACACACAGTGAGAGAAGCCAATCCTTTCCCCTCGCTCTGCTTGACATGATGCTCACATGCAAGACAGCCTCCATGCATGCTCAGATGGGAACTTCCAGGTTGGACCAACATGTTTGGGATTGTTGCACATCACGGCACATCCATACCCCAGTCGCTCACTCACAGCTGCTGGCACAGGAAAGAAGATTCTAGGGAATGTTTGATGGTAAGAAAACCTCTGTGTGAAGACACTCTCTTGGTTCTATTTCAGACAGCTGCTCTTCACCAGCTCAGCTCCCCAGATACAGTGTCACCACTGCTCCTATTGCTCCTCCCTAACAAGGCAGTCACCAGCACAGTGCTGGCTTGTTTCTTAGGGTGACTTGGGCAGAGAAGGGAGAGAAATTAGACTAAGAACAGCTTTCAGTTCTCTTCACCTCCCTAACCAGTTTTTCCCATCACAAAAGCAACAGCATACCCTTGTCTAATTGAAAGGATGGGGAGTGGGGAATATCAGAGGCCACTACATTGAATCTACCTCTAAAAGATCAAGAAATCAAATGCTGTTGTATAGCCCTACCAGTCCAGCCTGTAAAAACAGAACTAAACTAAACTAAAACTTCACCAGGTTCAATGAACCCTCCCTTGCCACTGTACACATTGTTTTCTGCTTGGCTTCTGCTGAGTATTTGCAATACAGATCAATTTGGGGCTTGTGTGGTGCTAACAGATCCCATCAAGTCAGACCATAAGGCCCCTTACTGCAAGTATGATTTAGTGAATCAGGCTTCTCAAACTTGATGTTCTTACCTCAAGGTAACTGCTTAAAATTGTGACATGAAAGTCCAAGAGCAATATATCAGGTCAGAAAACAGCTGCCACAATGCCCAGAGTGCATCTCAAATTAGCACCAATCGTTACCAGTAGGGGTACAAAGAAACCCCACACCCAAATTAAAAGCTACCCCATGAAAGAGTATTTTCAAAGCTAAGCTCCTGGCACAAGATAAAAATCCAGCTCCTGGAACTGCAAGTCTTCAGAGTACGCAGATCAAGGTAGCTTCTTTCCATACTGCTTTAGAAAACAGCCTGGACCAAGTCCAACAGACACAGGGCTCAGGCTGTGTTTGAGAGGTCTGTAAAGTTTGTTTGTAGTCAAACCACTACTGGAGCCATGTGTACAACGCAGCCATGCTTGGATCCAGTTTCTAAACAGTGCTGCTGCCAGCACTATAGTCAGTCCATGGTGATTTTGACTGGAGGAGACTGGTCCACAAGCTTAAAGAATTATCTGATGGGACAGCAGCCATCTTCCAGTCACAGAATCTCAGAAACATTCCAGTTGGAAAAGCCCCTCAGGATCACCAACTGATCCCTATTCTACAAGGTGCACCCTAAACCATATCCCCAGGCACCACATCCAAATGACTTTTAACATCCAGGTTGGTGACAACTCAACCACCTCCCTGGGCAGCCCATTCCAATACCTGATAGCTTTTTTTTGTGAAAAGATGTTTCCCAATGTCCAGTCTAAACCTACCAGGTTGCAGCTTGAGGCCATTCCCTCTTGTTCTTTCACTGTTTACCTCTGAGAAGAGACCAGCACCAACTTCTCCACAACATTCTTTCAGGTAGCTATAGAGAGTGATGAGGTTTCCCCTCAGCCTCCTCTTTTTCAACCTAAACAGCCTTGGCTCCTTCAGTCGCTCTTTAGAAGATTTATTCTCTAGGCCCTTCCCCAGCTTCACTGCCCTCCTCTTGTATTGAGGTGCCCAAAATTGAACACAATACTTAACCCTAAATCTTAACTCTAAACCCTTTAAAACAATAATCCCAAGCAAAAGTGAAATCCAATAGCATGAACCTCTGTCACTCCACCTTCCTCTTCCAAAACACATTTGAGACAGCAAGGGTTGAAAGAGTGGTGCCTGTGAAGCATGAATATCTTTATGGGTGGCTTCCAGTGCCTACAGCAACCTATAATTCTTTCTCTGCCTTTGGCAAGCATACTGTAGAGGGGCTTTGTCTGGCTGAAACAGAGTGTTCAGGAGGTATGAGAAAAGAATCAGACAAAAGCTATTTGCAAAGGGTTCAGCAAAAAAAAAAAAAAAGTCAACAAGAATACAGCAGTCAGGGAAAGGAGCTGAGAGAACAGAGAATACCCCCTACAAGGTAACATGACACAGGTATGTCTATTCGTTGAGCTGCTTAAAGTCAAGGACATGAGGGGACAGAGTAAAATAAGAGCCATTTTCACTTCTCTCCTGCACAGCATCACAAATAAATGTATCTGAAGAAAACGAACTGTGAGATGATGCGTGTGAAAAATATATTGCTCTACCATGCCTGGTGATGGTGGAGTTATGTTGTATATTTAGGCATGCATCCAGAAAAAGGTGACTGCCAGTTCATGGTTATGAATCATGAATTCTCAAGAGCAGAATAAGAGACTACAGTGTGCTGAGCAGAACAAACCAGACCATCAAAACACAGCTAGCTTTCAAGATATCCATCAAGAGTTTCAAGCGTGGCAAGACAAAGGAAAAAATAAGGAGCTTGATACATCAAGGAAGGGCCATCCAAATTTCAGACATCTCTGCACTGATTGATTGGCTTAGAACAACAATAGTCACAGAACTGCATTCTTCGAGGCTAGGAAAAACAAGTGCAGTTGTGAAAACACAGCCATAGTGGCAAGAGAAGTGATTTAGCAAGGGACGGGCTTTATCAAACTCACCAGCACTGCCAGGTCAGTGAGCAGCAGGTCAGGTCCATGATTCTGATACAGGGTATGTTAAAAACATGAATTTTATTGCGTGGTTCCTAAAACCACACAAGTAACCATGGCTACCTCTCTTAGCTTTCCTCAAGTCTTTTAAAGGTTCACCAGAGGCTTTTAAACAGTTAAAAAGTCTTCTCCACCTGGGGAGAATTTCCAGCACTTAAAAGCCAAAGCAGAGATTTCAAAAATACATTCAGCTCCATGAAGCATTTGTCTCCACATCTACTCTTCGCTACTTTCCCTCAATTATTTTTCTAAAGAAGTTAATCACACATCTTCAGTTTCTCCCAATAGGAACTGTCTTTGCTTTTCACTGTGGAGTACTTTCTTCCATCCTGTTCACAAAACTAGATCCAGGAAATTACGGGGAAATAAAACCAAACAGGCAGCAGGGACTCACCTGGTTAGAGTTGACACCATATGCACCCTTTGTGTCTCTAGCTCTTGTCACCTTCTGTTTTGTGAGAGATCAGCAGGAAACTCTTTTCCTTCTGTCTTGTAGTGTGCTTTTTCCAGCTTCCTGACTCCCAACTATCCAAAGTGAGGCAAATCAGTAAGAAAACTTCTCAAAGATCTTCACAAAAGTCTTCACAAGAGCCTCAGATTAGCAACTGCCCTCTCCAAGGTAACTTCTGTCCTACCTCCTATTTTTCTGGCTATTAGTCTCAGGTGCTGCTCCAATCCTCTCAGTTTATTTAACAAGCTGCAGCTGGGACACTCTGTGCCATCAGGTGAAGGTACTTCTTCCTTATGCCTAATGTCTCCTCAGCACAAACAAAAAGCTGGGTCACAGATAAAGAAAATATTATGTACACTGCACTTCAAAACAGCACAGAAAAATTCACTACAGAAGGAACTTGCAAAAACTGGGACTCTGCAATGGAATAGACTTTTTAAGATGGGACTAACTCATTCCCCCAAAAGTGCTGCTGCTCATTGGTGACATTCACAAGCATACACATTCAGCTGTTGCACAGCTTTCCCTCACGCTCCTGTTAGTGCAGCATGGTGCATGATAGCCAGGCACAGGTGTTGCATCTCCAATCTCTCTCAATCGTTACTGTCCCAGCACCTGACAGACACCTCGCAGCTGCAAAGGAACAGTCCTTTGCTCACTTCTCCCCAGAGCAAAGGCAGGGGAGTGGGGAAAGGAGCTCAGAGGCTCATCACAACCACGGCCAGGAGCAGCAGGATCTGCTGATGGAGCAGCAACCTCAAACACTGCTCTCACATAAATACTGTGTGAAAATCTCACAAAGGTGTAACTGACCAGGATACTTCACTGGTACTGTGTTCATCCTGATCATACCTGGCTAAGAAATCCTTCCCTCTAGAGTACTCATTTCATACATTGAGTTTAGTAGGGCTACTAACCTGTACTAATCATAAATGTCTAAAGCTCAGCATATCTTCATTTCTAGTTGTCATTCCTCCAAGCTCATGTCTTTATCTGGTTTGTTAAGAGTCTACTAAGAAGTGGACAAGACAAAGTTTTAATCAAATGTAAGCAGTAACAACAGGTTTTATTCAAAACTTCCAGTAAAGAGGACCCGCTAGTTTTGGAATAAAGGTACTTAAAGTACTACAGCTGATGTGAATATAAAAGACTGAAGAAAATAAACCAAGCATTAAAAAACAAACAAGAAAAATTTAAAAATATGTATTTTTTAAAAAGTTTGTAATAGACTCACACAGGGATTCTGAAGTCCTCCAAACAATTAACGGTTACTAGGTTTGGCAAAAGAAGATTCTCTTAAAAAACTAAAAGCCTGCTTCTGTTACATAAACTGTATAAAACTGCTCCATAGTTAAAGAGCACTCTGTACAATTTTGTCTTGAAATACAGAGCTGCAGCCTTCAGACTGCAGGAGTTAATCATTCTGTCCTCTTCACAGGTGAAAGAATTAGCCAGCTAGGCAACTATGTGGGGGGAAAATGAAGAGGCAAAATCAGCCAGAATTAAACAAGATAAAGCTACTATGAAAATGAAATGCACAGCAAAACTCAGACCTCAGTTTACGCTAACAAGCTATGTTTACAATATATTCTACATTTCAGTTGTCATTTTCCCCTGCCTGCTCCCACCTCCCCCCATTCAAATATTCCTAATTCATTTACGGTCTATTTCTAATTAATTTCTAAACTTTCAAATACACAGTACATACATTTAGCAAAAAACATACCTAACATTCTTACAGCAGTATGGTCAGGACACAACTTCAAAGATCATGACACAGTTATTGAGATTAAACCTTAGCTTTTTTTTTTTTCCTTTTTCTTACTTTTTGTTTAAAGAGAACAGCAACCATCAGCATAGACAAACAGTGATAAAATCTAATGCAGAGAGCCTGCAGAAAGCAGACTTCACCAACATTGGCTCTTAGCCCCAGAGGACACATGGAGAATGTAAGGAGGAAAGAGAATCTCAGAGTGCCAGGGACAGGAAGAGCCCTCAGGAACTCGGTCCGGCAGGCTGCGGTTTTGGCTCGGGTGTCCCCGTTGCACTAAGCCCCGCAAACCAACTTTGCAATAGTACATTACAATGTAAACTAAAATTCTTGATACCAACAGTATGTCAAAGAGATTTTGGTTGGGTGTTGTTTTCTTTCTCTGAATCCAACAGTTGGTCACAGAAGTCAAGTATTTCATGGCTCTTATTCAGCTGTTGCCAGTTCAAGGGAAAAAAAGAGATTAAAGAAGTGTGTGTCTGACTCATACGTCCTTCAAGTACATGCAAGGCTCAATTGTTTCCAAAACGCAGAGCCTGGGACCTTTTAAGACACTGAAGAAATAGGATTATGAGGAGAGCCCATCTGAGTAAGTACTTTATCCAGCCACTGAAGGGGACCATGAAGATGTATCTCTATCCAGCATGGAGTGCTCGTTACATCTTGGCGATGATATTCAGCTCCCCAACCCTGGACAATGAATCGTACGTGGGGAAAGAAAAAAAAAAAAAAAATTATAAAATCACCTTGTAACGTCAAATACATGAGAAGCATACTTCAATCATCTTCCTTACTACCAAAATACTCTAGCTTTCAACATTCATTATCAGCTGGGTAGCGTAACACCACTGAAGCACCAACTATTACCATATTTCAACAAACAAACCTCAAGCTAAAAAAAAAAAAAAAAAAAGTGGAGAAGGTATCATTTTAACATCTCCTGATCTCTTGGAATGGAAGTCTTTAAATTTTTATAGGCATAACCCGGGGCAGTCCAAAAATCCCCAGTACCTCACTGCCAGCTGCATGATGCCCCAAAAATGCCTCTGAAAAGGGGGCTAATGAAGTCTTTGTCAATACCAAAACCAGAACAAACTGGGGGAAATGTTACCAAACAGATTCATAAATTGCAAAACAAGGCCATAGAGTGACATTATGGAAGTGAGGATGAAAATCTGCTGACAAGAAGCAAAGCATCACTCAGGATGGACATGAGAAACTGAGTGACAAGTCAGAAGCACTCCTCTTTGGAGGAACAGGACACAGGCACACCCAAGCAGATTGTTTCTCAAGTTAAGGCGAGATAGGTTTTGGTTGAGCTCATACCTGATTCAGTTACAGTAATTACCAAAGACACAAGCTGACATTGAAATCAGTTTCTAAGTGAACCATTTTGGGGGCAAGTCTGCAGGCAAGACTAAGGTAGCCACAGGGACACTTTGTTGGTTCATAGTAACCCTGCTGAAGGGATGACCCAGCACAGGTGGCAGTAGCTCCAAAGACTCTGCAGTGCAACATCCAAAACACAGGCAACACAGCCATACAGCTCTGTAGGATGCAGAGCTGTAAACAACCTATTTATTTTAGGAATCCCTGCCCTAACACATCTGGAAGTTTCTATCATCCTATCACGAAAAGCACTTCAGCATATTACCACCTGTCAGATACATGACGAACTCTTTTATGTCAGCACATATGCCACATCACAGGCCTTGACCTTGCATGCCCCTCTAGAATAGAAAGGTATTTAAATTATTCCAAACAATTACTCCAGCTCCTACTTTGGAAGCTCCTGGCCAAGACAGATTTAGAGGCCTGTGCTATCTGCACTCCCACAAGCACTATAATGGCTGGAGTTCCAGCCCAACTCTCCAAAAATACCACCCAGGAATAGGAGGTTCAGCTGGGCCTCTTATAGAGTGGGAGATGGACTGTAACAATGGGCAAGAAAGGGGGCAAAACCAGGTGCTACATAATAAATTGGTGGCCAAATAATTAATCCTGCAGTTCTTTTCTAATCTTACTTGTGCTGCACCTTGACACTGAAGAGATGAGTCCCCATAATTCCACGTAAATAGTTCTCTCTATATAGCCAATCTATACACATATTATAGAATCATAGAATGGTTTAGGTTGGAAGGGACCTCAAAGATCATCTAGTTCCACCCCCCTGCCATAGGCAGGGACACCTCCCACTAGAACAGGTCGCTCAAGGCCTCATCCAACCTGGCCTTGAACACCTCCAGGGAGGGAGCATCCACAACCTCCCTGGGCAACCTGTGCCAGTGTCTCACCACCCTCACTGTAAAGAACTTCTTCTTAACATCCAGTACAAATTTCTCCTCTGCCAGTTTAAACCCATTGCCCCTCGTCCTGTCATTACATATATTAAATACAAGAATTCAGCTGAAATAGAACGAATTTACAAGCAGCAATTCAATGAAATTAGAATAGTTAATAGACACAGTAGAAATGCTTCACAGGTGACTATGGCCTTATAAGAAGAAATTCCATCTGCAAGCCACTTTAAGCTTTATAAGTAATGTGGTTGGATGGCATTTCGAACCAAAAGATGACTTTGTTTTATTAACATCTGTCTTACATTTAATGGACATTATTCCATACTTCAAATTCAACAGGTCACTGTGGAGAGGCACTGGCCCATTCCAAATCACCACATTAAGAAAGCAATTATTTCTTTTGCTGACAGAACAGCAACAAGGCAGTTTACACACACCTTTACAAAACTCATCCGCAGGGTGCACATCTTGGTAAGCTCGTACACCGTCTCAAAGCCATGGTTCACTGACTGAGCCAGAAGCTGAGCAAACTCTTGATTATTAAAAATCTTCAAACTGCAGCCACTGGGGATTTTGCAGACTGTGGTGGGATGGAACCCATGGTGGTAATTGCAGTTCCGACTCTGCACAAAAATACTGCTGTCACTCAGACACTCGGCATACACTTCCCCACCGACATAGTAGAGATGAACACCTGGGAGGAGAGGGTTGACATAAGGAGGTTAGCTGAATTCACCCTGAGTATTTATTTTTCATGCTCTGTATCCACAGAGATGCTTCTGCTTCAAGGGATAAACACTGTTTGCATATCAGAACATTATCTGTCTGTCTGCAAAACTGATTTTCACTTTTCTGGTCCAACAGCAGTGATTCGACAGGGGTCTCTGCACCTATGTATATATCTGGGGAAGCTGTTAATTCCTGCAGCTTGCCATGCTGGATGTTTAACAACAACGAACTAGCAAGCACTGCAGTAGTTCTGATGCAGTGCAGTGGCTGGTTGACAACCTGGACATTTTGTCTTTGTGTTTTTGTAAAACAGTACTTGGGAGTGCAAGATGAGAGAGAAGAAGCCTACTGGAGGACTTGTGTATAGTAAAGCAACCTGAAGCTGGATTACCTGGGAAAGCTCTGAATGCTGTTTTTGAAAGCATAGGCTTTTCCAGCTTGCTCTAATTCCAGAAAGCTGTCAAAGGAAAAGGACTTTTATATTCCTCAGATGATTCTGTCCAATGAGGGTACACCCCAATTTTACAGTCCTTTCCCCTTCTGCCTGCTCCTTCACCTGCCACTGAGTGCAGCAAGCCCCAGAAAAGGGACGCAACAGGGAACCTTTGTGGAGATTCAGTGTCGGTAGGACATAATTTTGGCTTAGAGAAAGCAAGAAAATTTGCCTTTTGTGTTTAAGGAATGCATTATTTGCTGTTCAAACTTTTCACCTCCCACAAAATCACAAGTCAGGAAAGTGAACACACAGAATTTAAAAACTAAACTGAAGTCCAGTCAGAAAGCTTTGACTGTGCTCCATCAGGCAAGATTTTGCAGCTAAGTGTGTACCTGTGTAGGTACACAGATACTCCCACCTGATCTGCAAAAACATTTATAACTCTGTCTTCAAGTTTGGGATTTACTCCTCCTTCCTCAAAGACTTAGCAGTTCTACACAATCATTAGTTGTACACATTTACTTATTCAGCCACACTGCCTCAATACATAACGCAGCTGAGTGCTTCAGCAGAGCTCTGCCTGCAGCTGGGTTACTTCTCACAGGAAAGTGAATGAGGTGTTAGATAAATATCCTGATACTTGGTAAGATGGATGGGGAGGAAAATCAGGAAGGAGTACTAGGACTTGAGTGGCACTGCTAAGAGCTGCACAAGTTCTCATGTAGAGAAACGCTCTCCAGGCTGAGGGCTCCCACGTGATGACCTGACAGTTTCAACTCTTTCCTGCCCTAAGGAGGAGGATTTGTAATTAATCAGTCCTTACAACACACACCCTACTGCTTGGGCATGCTGAACCCTCAGCTGTCTCAGAACATTTAGAGTTTGCTAACAACAAACAGCTAAAAAAAGGGTCTGGCAGGAATGGCCCACTGCAGGGGGAAATGCCGGCTTGCCTGTCATGTGCATTATGGGTGAGTTCTCAGAAAAGAGGACTGCATCAAGTCAGGCATAAACTAAAGCTTTTCTCTTTTGCAGAAGAGCATCTCAGCCACGGAAGAGAAGCACAAAATTCCCACTGAAGGAGTCATCATCCTGTGGAAGAACGCATTTGGAAGAACTACTTTAGCAGACTGTCTCTCTAAATACATGCTACAATCACTAATTTACCTTGGAACTAAGGCTAGCAAAAAATTTGGTGCCAAGAACTGTAATTTGGATTTCCATATTAACCAATAATTGAGATCAATCAAGATATTTCATTAGACACCCTGCCTTAATTTTCAGTCTAATTAAGATTATTTTAGCCTTCAGGCAACTAAAAATTGATTAAGGGCAAAAGCTTCCTGTAATTACACGCTAGGTAAGAACAATACTTTGCTTTTAAGACCTGGCCAGAAAATTACATCTTTACCAACACAAGCATTCACCTCATGGACTTGGGAAGACCAACCTGCTCTTGAGGCAACTGGCCCAGACCGTCAAATCTGGAGGAGGTATTTGAAGTGGGGCTCAAGAGGGCTTCTGGGCAGCCTGATCTAGTTGAGGATGCCCCTGCTTGCTGCAGAAGGGGTCAGACTGGATGACCTTCGGAGGTTCCTTCCAACCCAGACCATTCTGTGATTCTGTGAAATAGACCTCCCAAAGCCCAGAGAACAGCTTCAAAGACCCAAGCCTCACCTTTGCCAATATGCCGCCTCGTGTTCTCAATGGTGGAGTTGCGGTTAACGTTGGAAAGCAGCCCTAGGCAAAACCTGTTCTTGTTGTTTGAAGGATCAGTGAAGCCATCCACCAGGATGCTGGTGGAAGAAGCATGGAATGCCTCCCCGACGCGGTTATTCAGCTCGTAGTAGACAATGGAGCACCAATGCTTCGGCTCTTCGTAAGCAACTGCCTGGACATCTGGAAAGCAAGAACGCAAACGCTGCGTCTAACACTGCTGGCGCAGGCTCCACACACAACAATTCAGCAACCTGGGCTGCAGATCACTGAAAGAGGAGATGGGTAAGCAACAGCACCTAAATGAAAGCCCTTCTGAACCTTTCATAGCCACAGACACACCACAGAATAATGTCACCCCAACTTCACTTGCACAAGACTCGCAAGAGGGAAATGATGGCACTAGACAGGCAACAGAAAAATGGTTTCACATGCAAAACAAAACCCAAAAAGTTCTCCCCAAACCAGCAGTGCACAGCAGATAGAAAAGGTGGCAAATAATCAAAAGCATCCTACATCGCTGTGCTAAACCTCTCAGCGCAGTGTCTACTGCTGACCAATAACTTGCTTAAAACACTTAGAAAAGGGAGCTGATTTTTCCTGATGTTCTACCATTTCCTATCCTTGTATGTCACTGTGAAAAAAAATAAAACAAGAAAGTAAGTCATTATCAGTAAGAGGTTGCTACACTTTTAACTCCCATGAAGATGCCAGCAATTATCAAAGCTGCAGCTTTGCCCCAGTTCTCAAAGTCAGGAAGAAATTTTGCCAGCTGGCCATTCTTACCGAATGAATCATATCTCTCTCACACAGATTTCATACTAACTTCCTCACATTTGCTTTAAGTCATGCAGAGCAGGTGTGTTCAGTCTCTCTATTCCCAGCATGGGCCAACAATGGAAATTACCCAACTTCATTGACAGGATGCAGCTTGTTAAACCAAATCTCTTAAGACTAACCTCATGGAGAACATGCTTCTGAGAAGTTTGTGCAAAAAATGCTGCACTAAGCTTACAGTGAAAACCCTTCTACAACCCACAGCAGATTTTTTTTTTTTTTAGGTACAAGATATATGTACAAATAATAAATACATGGAAGCACACAGAAGTTGGGGATCTTCTGGGTTTTTAAATGACGGGACAGAGATGAAACTCCATTGCATTAAACCACTAGGAGGGAAAAATAATGACGACAGCATTTTCATCTTGACATGGTTGCATGTTAAAAAGCAAGAAGGAAATTGTAAAGCTCCTGTAATAGAGGAATTCTACAGTACTTGTGGATTTTATAAGAGGGACAAACAAGCCAAGTTCTGCACAAACACTGATAAATCTCCTTTGGGCCAGCAAGGACTGGACAGTACAGATTCACAGATTGCATTGGGTTGGAAGGGACGCTCAAAGGTCATCTTGTCCAACCCCTCCTGCAGTCAGAGGGACACCTCCAACTAAAGCAGGCTGTCCACATCAAGTCTGATCTCGAATGTCTCCAAGGATGTGGCCTCAACTACATTTGAGCAACCTGTTGCAGTATTTTACCACTCCTTGTAAAGAACTTTCTCCTTATGTCCAATCTAAATCTATCCTGCTCCGGTTCCAAACCACTGCCCCTCATCCTACATACAAGCCCTTCTGCAGAGAGCACACTGGATCAGCAAAAAGAAAAATGCTACAGATAAGACTTATCACGTGCAAAACTCATTCCACACACAGAGTAAATAGTTAGCAGAAAAGCTATCCAAAATGTTCCGAGAGGGCTAGTACACTTCCTGAAAGCAGACACTAAGCTCAGCAACAAAACAAGTACCAAAAAAATATACAATAATCGAACAACAGTGGCATTGTTCATGTGCCTGTGATCTTGATAATCATTCTGGCACGGCCTCCAGCTTGCTGCTCTTTCTTGGCACAGGCCACAGCAGTGTAAGCTTAGGTGCCCTCTGAAGTGGCTGCTTCTCGCAACGTGATGAATACACTAAATGCTTTACTCAGCACTCACTGCTGGCTGCTAGGGCTTTTAAAAGCAACGTGTAAAAAGATGTCTCTCTCACTCTACATAAAGCAATAGGGTTTTTTTAACTACATTTTTTACAGTCTGCAGCAACGCCACACCTCAGACAGCTCTAAATACTGAACCAAGCACTATCACTGCATGACTCAAAAATGGAACAAAAATGAGGAGAGAGTGGAACAACACAAAATACAACAAACCCTCAAATACCCAGACATTCCAGTTGCCCATGTAAAATGCCTCTGGACATCCTAACTGGCAGCACTAGCACCTCTCTGATGAAATCTCTACCTGACCATATCTGCTGCTATCCTCAGTTCAGCTGCCTTATATGGCATTAACTGCATTGTTCCAATAAATCAAGGAATTAGTAAGAGAAAAGAGATTCCTTTCCTTGCACTTGTGCAATTTCAGCACTGCACACAGAAATGTGCGGCATCACAGAAATTCTGTTTCATGATTAGTAGAAGTTTAGACACAAAATACAAATTACTTGGGCTGCTGACTTGGTTGGGAGTTTGAAAGTAATAAGCTCCATACATTTTACAGTTCTGAAGAGTTATGTGATATATTCTTGTTCTAAATAAATACTTACATTTATAATTCTTTTTCTCTAGATCTACTGTTTCACCCCATACAAAAGAAAAAATGTCACGGCTGGCTTCCCAATCTTTTCTACAGTTAACCATTTCCATGAACAACACACATCTGAAATTAAAACTCGGTTATTAAGTGCTGAAGATTCATTACTCATAAGCAGCAAAGCAGAAGATGTGAAGAAAGCGTTTTTACCTCCTCTGTGGATATCAGGGGCAATTGTGGGTGCCATCATGTTGGTGTCCATCGGCTGGGAGGTATCATGTGTCATCTGATCTTCCGGAGGCAGGTAAGCAGGAGGGGGAGTATCAGCTAAATATAGGAAAGGCAGAGATAGACTTTAAAGTATATGTGCAGATCTACACAAACAGTTTTAGCCTGCAAATGCTGCCAGCCTGACTCAGCTATAAACTTCCACTCACTATATATCTGAGGAAACAATCATGGACCTTGAATCAGGAAAGCAAAGAATTACTGGGCATATTAAGCACAACTGCAATAAAACCAAGTCACTCCTCCCTCCAACAAGCCAGAAAGAAAGCTCTGCTGTGTTTCCAGCCCATGTTTTTTTGCAGGTTGAAGTGCCATATCATTAAGGCACACAGAGGTCTCAGGACCAGGCCAGATATGGCAATGTGAACAGAAGAGAACTGGTTTGCTCTTTGTTTTTGTGTTTTCCAAAAGTCAGCCTCTTTCCCTATTAGTGCAAGACAGATAACTGTCCAGAGCTAAGCATCAAGGACATCAATATCTTGACCTCTTCTCTGATTCGATTTCTTCCCTGCAGCTGCTGACTTGTCTTTACAGGCATGTGGACAGAACAGACCCTCAAAGATCAAGTGAACTCTTGCGAGTCAGCGTACAGGAAGACCTTGTTAGAGAAGCCTTTATCTCTGCTGGAAGAGTCCCAACCACACAAATCGTATGTGGGGGAAAACAAAAAAAGAAAAAGGGCAGGCAGCTGGGTTTGCAGCAACTTTTCACATTATGTTATGAAAGCCAACACAAACTCTCTTTCCTTCCCTCCTGCCTCTCAAACTTGGTAGTCTTTGCTCGGAGGAGAAAAATTTTACAGAGAAACAACTATCGGCAGTAGATACCTATCATTGCTAATTGCATGGAAGAGGAAACAATTTTCTTAAGTCTGCCACTTTGTTTACACACATCCTCCCTTAGAACATGCAAACAGGACATCAGTGAGCATTTCTATGAAGTCCTGCTCCTAACATTTAGGTCAAGAAAACTGTCACAGGCTGTTTATGCAGTATTTTATCCATCCACATGTGACAACCAAAAAAAGCCAGCCTCTCAGGATGCTCTATAGAGAAAGGTAGTTACTTCAAGTGTAGGAAGTAAAACAGCCTGAGGACTTCTCTTCAGGACCTTAAGGAACTGTATTTCAGTTAAAGTATATTTGTTCTTTGAAATTCCATCACTACTGAAGAAATCTTATTAAGTAGCAACAGTGTGACTGAGAAATATCCTTCTGCAGAAATAAAGCCTTGTGCTGAACTAATGATCTCCTCCCTAAACAAGGATGATCTGTAGCATTACACTTTTTGTGTATTAAACACTGTACTTTGTGAGCTGAACTGCTGAAGTGGTCCTTCAAAAGATTTTGAATCCCTCCAGAAGAGTTTTACTGTAGTGTTGTAACCGTGTTTGGAAGTGGCACGCTAGGAAATCCCTAAATACTCACAGAATCATTTTGTTGGAAAGGACCTTTAAGATCATTGAGTCCAACCACTAACTCTGTCAAGTCTGGTGCTAAACCATGTCTCTCAGCACTACACTTCTGCATCTTTTAAACATATTATTACTAAACAAAGGGGTGACATAGTCTCTGGTGACATAGTCTCTATTGCTTGCTATTGAATACGAGGGTTGGCTTAGAATTTGGAATTATGAGGCAAAAAAAACCATGGTACCAGTGATGTCCACCCACTGTCTCCCTTCTGAAAAGGAACCAAAGTTCACTGTACCTGGCATCTGGAAGGGACTTCCTGGGTCTGAGCTGGCTGGAGAATGTGGGTAGGTGCTACTGCTGCTTCCAGGTGAGTTTGGATAGCTGCTGTTGGGTGAGTGGGGGAACGGGTGACTGTTGGGCTGCTGGAAAGAGTCCGGGAAAGTAGCGTTGTGCGGCATGTGGGGCTCGTTCTGCCCCAGGTTGCGGAACTGGGCCAAGAGGCTGTGCTGAGGGTTGTACTCACTGTGCCTTGGAACCAGCACCGGAGGAAGGACTGGAAAAGGAGGAAAAGAGAAAAGTCACAGTGTTAGAAACTCCGTTCTGAAGGACTAAGGTATGCAGGGAAAAAAAAAACAAACAGCACATTCTTCCTCCCCTACGGCACATTCGCATCTGTCTTGCCAACAAGGCAGGCAAACCCAGGAGCGCATGTCTAAGCAAGAACTCCTTTCCTTGTATCTGGTTACTGCACCACTTGGATTCACAGGGATCATGCTAGCCACCTGATTGCCAAATGCTTGTTTTCACAGAGGGCTGGTGAGGAAGAGCCAAGCACAAACCACAGTTCTGTGTTTCAGTTTGATTCACACGAAGGAGCGCTGGGAAGCAAACGCCTTGCAGTGCTGGCAGGCAGGTCTCCTTGCTGCACTTGTGATCCTGCTAATCACCCAATGGCCTGAAACCCAGAACCTTGCTAATAAGGACAGATTTTTTTTTTTTTTTTTTTAAAAGACAATACTAATAGGCCTTGAACTCAGTCTGGTCCCAACACCTGTAATTTTATTTTTAACCCAGACTACATTCTTATGTGTTAGCATTAAAGCAATTATTAACTCTCAAAGTCAAGTTTACAAAAATGTGTGATTTAGACAAAGTTATGTAGTACAAAAAAACAACTGAACAGCAATTGAGCTCCAATGGTATGCTGCTATGGGATTGGAGGAACACAGATCAGAAACTGCTAGTCTCACCACACTCCCAAGGCCTTCTCACCAGCAGGGAAACAAAGGTCCCTTTTCAACTGGGAATCTGAACATGATACCAGATACACTAAGATAAACGAATCAGCTCTTTTCCCAGTGCCTCGGTTTCTATCTCTGCACACCCTCAAAACAAAGTCCAAGCTACTTACGAGACAGTTCTGTTATAGATTGAGATTTTGGGGTTATGAGAGGAAGAGGAGAGGAATGGGCATGGAAAAGGGAGATCCACACACAAAGATCTGGAAGTGAAACAAAAGTTATTTGTCTCCTCATCTGCACTTCTTCAGCCTGTCCATTTCCTACCCCCACAGCTGAGCAGGACTGGAATAAACCTGCTGGGCTAGCTTGCCTTCAAGGGAGAGTGCTGAAAAAGAACCAAAACTTAGTGAAAGCAAGCCAGGCTACCATCCCTTTCCCTGAGATGCCTGTCCTGTTCCCAGCACCTGAAGAAGAAGAAGAAGAGAAGCATGTGTACAGGACAAGCCTATACAGACACAACTACTGCTCAGATTAAGAAAGGTGTTCTGGAGACAGCTGAATTACAAACTACATGAAAAGAAAAACCAACAACCCATCTTCTTGCCAAGACAAACAGGTTCTTCCAAGACACTGGGGCATCTTTACCCTTCCAGCAGCTTGCTTATACAGAAGCATTCAGATTGTTATGTGAGCATCCTGGGGTCTGGGAGTACCAGGACACAGCTTGACACATAGACCAGGCTTGAGCTCCATGTTTAGAACAGAGAATAGAGAGTAAGTTCTCTGCATGATATCTCTTTTTATAAAGCAACTCCCAGATAACTGAAAGAAAAAAAACCAAAAGCAAGCAGGTTTCACTTGCCTTTTTCCCCCTCTTTTGGCATATGCCTAAGAAATTGAGCTACATATTTTTGCCTGTTAGTGGCATCAGTGCATGGAAACTTTGACCCCAGAAATCTTTATGGAACATATACTAAAACCAACCAATCACTACTGAAATTAAAGTTGCTCATTAGAATTAGAAGCAGGTTTAAAGATTTGATGTCTTGTTTTAGTAGAGCAGCCTAAGATTCCAACAGGTCTCAAACAAGGGTCGCCCTGGTTTAATGTGAAAATTTTAACCAACTTCACTTTACAAAGGATCTGAAAAGTTCCTAACAATGGCACTGGCTGAAACAAACCTGAAGTTCTCAATTGCAAAGCATCCCAGAAAAGCTCCATCCCCCTCAGCTGTGCACACTGTCCCTTGCCTCTAACACAACCACTGTCACACATCACTGGAAAAAAGCATAAAAAAAATAACATTCAGGCAGACGTCACAACCCTCCTCATTCGCTACACAGCAAACATCAAACTCAGTCCCTGAATATTAGAATCTCAGAATTAAGCTTCTACTGTTAAAACTAGCAGTCCATTTGCAGTGAGGTCAAGCACTGTTTAAATGTCACAGTCAAGATCTGCTGGGCTAACAAATTACCAGTGAAAAAGCAACAATGAGATCATGTGTTAAAAAGTATTTTCCCTTTCCTGTCTTTATGATTCTTCCTTACTTTCCCAAACAGTAAAAACACAGCTTTCCTATCTCTTCCTTTTCTATGGATGAAGGTCAAACCATTAACTTTCCTGAAGTTAATTTGTGCAGAGAGTACATCACCTACCTTTCCCACCCCCTACCTCACATTAAACAATGACACATGTGACATCACAGGAAGCCACACAATTTATAGCACTTTAAAATAGCAGGAGAACAGGATATTTTCTGTACGTTTTCTGTAATTAAAATCAAGCACTGTCAAATTTTCCCAAGGTACATACATACTTTCTCCAGCTGGGCAGAACCACTGGTGAGGTTCAGAACAACTCAAAATAAGGGCAAGTCTCCTCTTCCCAGCTCTCCCTCATGCAAAGCTACACTTTTTGTCTACTTATTTCAGCCTCAAATGACTAAAAGTCAACTTTTTTTTTCAAAATAATCACAGGAAAAGGTAAAGGGGTAGGAAAAAAATACAACCAGCAGTGATACAGAGCCTCCAGAATATCACTGCAGAATTTACTCTGAATGCTGTCCCTAATGCATATTCTCCCTGCATACAGATGACCTTAAATAAGGAAGAAAAGCTCTGTAAGGACATGTCAGTGGTACACAGACTACAGTACTCCAATTAGTCCAGATCCAAGGCAGTCACTCGCTACTACAACCTGATGTCTCTGCAGCTCAGGGGATGTTTTGCAGGCTGCAGCTGCTCCTAGCAGAGTCACAGAGGAGTTAATCTGAATGTTGTTCACTCAGGAGTGAAAACATGAGCAGGGACTGGGCCCTTTGCAAGTGTGAAAGGATGCAGGAGTTCAAAACCTAAAAAAAGGGAGATACATCCCCTTCTTGCTCCCCTCACCCCTGTGCAAGGCACTGAGCTTCTGGTCAGGTTGCAGACCTCAACCATATGGAATAACAAATTACTGAAGCTCAGTACAGCAGGGGAGGAGGCTGACCTCTGCACAGCTGCCAGCTCCAGGAAGAGGTATAATTGAAGAGGAGAAAGCATGAGGGAGTTTTTCTGTGCTAAGCCAGCACACCTGTTGCTATAAAATAATGAAGCAGCACACAGCTTCGCTGGGCAGATCTCCACAGGAGGCTGTTCCAACAGTTTGCAGGCAGAATTTCTCCTTTCCTCTTTACCTTCTTCAGCAGAAAGAAACACAGATACAAGGAAAAAAAAAGTTGTACTTTTGAAAAAATAATAATAAATTATAATTGTTTCTCTTCAGCAGAGAGGTATATATTAAAAGGAAAAACATGCTCTTAACTACAGTAGCTAAGATATCAGTGTAGCAGGGTTTGCAAATTCAAACTCATTAAAAAAAACTAAAACCAGTTAATAGCCTGGAAACCAGAAGATATCCCACAGCTTGATTTCTGTACTTCCTCAAGCACTAGATTAGAAGATTTTACAGGCTACACCACAGCTAAGTTCTGCTCCAGGATTTTGTGTCATTGTGGATCCGGAGTTGAAAGTTAGCACATGAGTGCTACTAGTAATGGTTGAAGAGGAAAGTAAACCACCTGGAAGCCATGTGGGGTATTGTCTGCAGAACTCTAGCTAGGAAGAGATCCTGTATCTGTTAGACCAGCCTGGAAATTGGGTTGTTTGTTTTTACCATGCAAATAACAGCCAGAGTATGCCTGCACCGAACAAGTGAAGCTGTATGAAAGAAATTACAGCTACAGGGCAATTTCACCCACTGGGCCATTTCATCCCACAGCCAAGAATCCCAGAAATACAGAAGACAGACCAAAGACAGATATGTTCCAACTAACCATGCCACAAAATAAATGCTTTTATGAAAATGTAATGGTGGCCTTTGAAGAAAGCTGCTGAAGAAGGAAGGCTTTTTGTGTCTCCAGCACGTCATCCTGCTCTTCAGAAAACTGCAGGTGTGCTAGCCTAGAATAAAGAGTTTCTATTCTCACATTCCAGAGATAATGACTTGAGGAATCATAGAAAGTCTCCCACTTAGGAATATCACATTTGTTTTTTAAGCTTCTTTATTAAAAACAAACAAACACACACAATAACAACAAACCCCCAAAACCCAACCAACCAAAAAAACCTAAACAAACAAGTTGAAAAATAAGAAATGGTTCCCCATTCCCCTCCAAAACCTATTCCAAGTCCAAGGGCCTGCTGTGCTCTCAAAGCAGCATATTTTCTATCCAGATGGGTTTCAGTGACCTTAGATGACAAGCCCAGATGACAGCCAGTTTCCTTCCAGGGCTCATTTCCTCTCACCCCCCCATTTGCCATCTTTTCATGTTAAATGAAGATTTGGGTAAGTGTCTCTCCATGGCTGGAAATTGAAAGGCCAAGTAATGAAATATAAGGAGCCATACATAAGAAAGCAGACTTTGATAATCTTTCCCTGCCAATGTAGATTCTACTTCTGTGTGCTTTCTAAGCTAAAAATAAGATGAGCGATTGCTGCTGCACTTTCTACTCATAAAAATCCTGATGACTCTGTGGCCATATGTTCTGTAGAAGGGTTTGTACAGACCTGCACCACAACAGGACTCTCAGCCCTAATGAAGACCCAAGGGCACTATCATTAGACAGTGCACTTTAATTTCCAAGCATCATACAGCTGTATTTTCATATGAATTTAAGCAAAGCCACTTATGTTTTACTAGAAAAACAGATCTGCCAGTTGGGAAGAAGGGAAATCCTCACACAAGTTTGTGCTATCCAGCAATGGGTGTGAAAAGAGGGGGCAGGGGGAGGAACTTGTGGCTTGTATGCCACACTAGACAGAAAGTCCTGCAAAGACAGAGCTGTAAAAAAACCAAAGTTAGGAATAAAAACAAAACATCAAAAAAACCCCAAAACACAGCAGCAGTGTTAAACTAACACATTTCAACTCTCCTAAAGACTCCTACCTTAATTTCCTCCCTCTAAGGCCACAGCAGCTGAAGTTGCCTGTGGCATCCTGGTGAGCAGCCCAGTCCCATGGTGGGAGCGGAGCAGGTGTGCTCAGCTGAACAGGCTTAGCTGTGCTTGTTGTCTGCAGCATTAGAGTCACTAAAGCGTGCGGACTGGCAGGGCTTGCCAGCATCTTGTAAACAATAAAACACCCAGGAGAAAGAAAAGTTGTCATGTCATTAGGTTTTCCCCTGCTGCCTCAAACAAGACCTGGCAAAACCAAATATTCTTTGACCAGAGAAGTTCCCACATACAAAGACACTCACATGCCTGTGCTCAGCATAGAGTTTAGTCTTGGTTAAAAAAAGAAATAAATTAGTAGTGCTGTGGCAAAAGCAGTCCCTGAGGATCTAGGAACTTTCTGTTGTTCCAACAGCACCTGGCTTAAGCAGGGCTGTGGTGGCATGGCTCTGCTTTGCTGTTTTCTCAAAGCACAAGTGCCAGCCTCGTAGACTTGCAATTACTAGAGCCCAGATTTGGAGCAAGTGAAAAGGCTCAATAATAGCTATTCAGCAGCTTGTTTTGGGTGACAGACACACAGACACACCAGACTTTCTATTCCAGGAGAGAGATGTCTTCTTTTCTCCACTCAATTTTATTTTCCAGTTTCAGCAGACCCCACAGCTTGAATTGTCACTTTATGGAGTTGAAACTTCCCACTTGCTTTACTGCCTTTTCTTTTACATCAGCCACCTGGTCTAAATGCATTGGGCGAGCAAGAGGAGTGCACTTCCTGCATGACAATATTCAGATAACACTGGATTTTATTAGCGGATGCTCTGATAAGCTAAGATTTTGGTTAAGCTGACATTTGCCAAGGCCAACTGCAGAAAATAGTACTAACTGTATGCATATTAGTGAAAGAGTTCTTGTAAGTGGATTTGGGAGGCAGAAGTAGTCCCAATACAGGAAGAGGTTACAGTGTGACATGTATATTGTCTCAGGTAGTTACACGGACCAGAGTTCAAATTACCTGTATGAAAGCCACAGTCACCATCCTACTGAGAAGGCTAAAACTTGGAGGTGTGGTCCTTTAGGTTATAAGAAATGCCAAAATTTGATTAAAGAAAGAAGAAGGAATTAAAAAAAGGAGTTAGGAAAAAAGGAAAAAGAAAGAAAGAAAGGACACCAACATATCCTTCTTCACAACTTCCATCCCTTTACTGTAGCTCATCTTCTTACATGTAGAGAGGTTAGACAAGGCAAATCCTGCTGTTAGACCATTCCCTCCTCTGTCTCCCCACTTCAATTACCCTCCCTCAGGTCGGTTCTGGTAGGGAATTTTAGAAGCAGATTCTGCAAAACTGGAAAGAAAGTTTTAAGCCACTTGCCAAGCAAACCCACAGTTGCTTGCTATTTTGGGGAACCATCCTAAAATTGTGCCCACCTGTTGCAGCAAGTTATTTTTAAAGTTATACCCAGCTGCAGCATTAGGCAGCGAGGCAGCAAAGCTTCCCAGCCATGGCAGTCTGCTCCCTCGCTCCCCGTCTGCAGAGGTGCAGAATCCCTGCTATGGGAACAACGTGGGAACAAGGATTTTTCTAACCTGGTTCTACAGATTAACTCCCAAAGCCTGTACTGCTTTCCCCCTCCCTTATATCTTCCTGGAACAGCTTCTCTTTTGCCTTTGCTCCCCCATCCCTTTCCCCTTCCTCCCAGCCTGGATGGCATTACCCTCTGCCATGCCTGGTGCTGTGGCAGTTGTGCTGGCAGCGGCTTCACTGGGCCCTTCAGATTGGACCACCAAACCTCTTCCATCTCTCCTGAAATCCCATTCACCTAGGTGCTGGGACAGGAGTGTGAGCCACCCAGAAAACCTTGGGACCGAAAAAGCCCAGACAAGCTCACAGTCCCAGGAGGACTTGATGCTTGCTTCCAGTTTTTCTCTCCTGGCTCCAAAGTGTTATCTGGACAGATTGGTGCCACTGCCAATCTGTCAGTCCCAGGAGCTATGTCTGAACTCTGCTGCTGGCCAACAGCAGCACTGGCGATCTGACAGGCAACCTGTGTCCTATTGAAAGCGCAGGGGCAGGATGTCATGACAGGCTTTAAAAGATCCTTGTCTCAATTTGCCCTATCTAGAAACAGTTTAGGGAAACCAGTTGATATGTAGTGATCCTAAGGTGGATTGGGGATGGTTGACAGGCTGACAGAGTTGGGGTTGTTGAGCCTGGAGAAGAGAGGGTTCGGCAGAGATCCTATAGCAGCCTTCCAGTACCTGAAGGAGGCCTACAAGAAAGCTGGGGAGGGACTGTTTATGAGGCCTTGTAGCAATAGGACAAAGGGCAATAATTTTAAATCAGAGCAGGGCAGATGTAGACTGCACATTAGGAAAAAGTTCTTTACCATGAGGATGCTGGAACACTGGAACAGGTTGCCCAGGGAGGTGGCGGACGCCCTGTCCCTGCAGACAGTCATTGTCAGGCTTGATGGCACTCTGGAGCTAGTCTAGTTGGGGATGTCTGCTTTACTGCAGGGGGGTTGGACTAGATGACCTCTAACAGTCCCTTCCAACCCAAAGCTTTCTGTGGTTCTGTGAACTGACTCATTTCATTTTTCTGTAAAGTACCTGCAGGCAGTGAGCACTCCCAAGCACCACAAGGCTGACACACACCACCAGACCTGTGTAATGGTCAATGACTCTAAAAGCTGCTTTAAATGACATAAAAAACCTCCTTGAAACATGCTTTTTTTTTTTTTTTTTTTTTCCTTTCACCATGAACCAGAGCTGCAGCGCTGTTAAGGGGAGCACTCAAGGAGCATTTGATTTACTTTCAGGACCACACAAATCCAAACCTGCCTTCCCCAAGATTTCCACCATTTCCAGTTTCTTTTGCACCCCTGGTGCTTGCAGTAGGTGTGCACCCTTGCAGAGTCTCATTTAGAGCACACAAGAGAGGAGATCGAAAGACAAATATGAAAACAGTTAGGTTGAAGTCACAGGCAAGGAGCCTACGCTGGGAGCAAAACCATCACAACACACCTACTACTCTTCTCAGAGCCTGAAGACCTGGCTTGTTCTTGTGGCAAAAGCGGGTGTACTTTCAGGGAAAGTGCCTCTTGCCAAAACCAAGCTTGCTGAAGCTGACATTCACTCTGAGTTTGGGGTTGTAATGGAAAGGAACATCACAACCTTTAGGGAGAACTCATAGTTGAACCATTCTGACAGTGTCATTTGTCCGCAGTCTGAAAAAGCAAACACCGCTCATTCGCCGGTTTGAGCAGGACATCAGCTTAAAGCCCCTTGATGCAGAGCAGACTGCAGCCAGCTCTTCAAAAAGAGAAGCTTAACAGTGGAAAAATCAGCCAGCCTTTCCTATGTGTGCTTTACTGGCAGCTGCAGAAAACTGCAGCAGTGTACTCATTTTCTGCAAACGAGATCCGGGCTTAAAAACAAGGAATACTCTTCCTTTAGGTTTTGGATGACATCTTTCACCTGATCCCACTGACATAACTGAGGACAGACACTGTATTTTCACAGGAACTAAAAGAATAAAAGAAAGGAAGGAAGTATCTCAGGAGGGACTTCCAAATGTCATTTCACACATTCTCCAGCAAACCTGAGGAGTCATTTGTGGCACTTTCAGAAAGACCAAGCATATTGTGTTCACTTTTTCCTCACAGCCTCTGTGTAAGCTCAACATTTAATTATTTCTCAAGTCTTGACCATACTTAAGGATAGAACCAAACTAGATTATAAGCCTGATTTTCAGATATCTCCAAATGAAAAAAAAAAAAAACCCAAAAAACTGAAGAAGCAGATTCAGTAAAGTGAGGCCATCAGTTTAGCTGAGCATGCCTGTTTTTTAAAAGGCATCCAGTTCAGATCCTGCTCTTCTTAATTAAAAGCTTTGCTTTGCCCTGCCAAGGGAGAAATTTGACAGCCATTAACTACCCAGCACCAGAAATAATTCTGCACACAACAGACATACAAAACAGCAGCAGTGTGCTTCTCAGCTTCAAGGAGATCTTTTCCAGGCAGTCAAGTACAAGGTTATGATTCCCATCCCCAGCAACAAAACTCACTCCCCTCATTTCCCACCACCTCCACTCCTCCCCACATGTCATTCACAGGGCTGTGTTGGTACAGATGTTCCTGCAACCATGCTGCGAGCCCCAGCACTACTCTGATCAGCCTGGAAGATAAGGCAGCAGGGGATGGAAAAAAGCACTGCGAGCTGGTTCACCAGGAGGCCACACAAACAGCTGTGCTGGCACAAGGCACTGAGCAGGAGCTGTTTGTGCACCCAGCCAAGCACAGGCTCTCCAGCACGTGGGGGACAGTTTGCTGATTCCAGGCTGACCCCGTGTCACATCGTCACAGGGAGGTCACCCTTCCTCACTTCTGTCCCATGCTCCCCTGCTGCCATGCCCTCATCTGAGTCAGCAGTGAGTGAGCTGAAGGCACTGAGCTTGCCAAGCTAACTGTACCAGAAAGTAGTTGTGTGGCTGTTCAGCCCTCTTGACGCCTCTTGATTCTACAGTCCTGCTCTGTCAGGGATGTTGGACTCAAAGATCTCCAGAGGAACCTTCCAATCCCTAACACCCTGTGGACCTGTGAAGGCCCCACCTCAGTGTCAGACAGGCATTCATGCCTGTGCATTGCTGCTCCATCAGGTAGGGCACCAATATGGTACCCCCATACTGGCACGTACCCAGATGCCACCTTCTCTACCTTGTACGTGGGCAGCAACATTACCTGTGCTCAGGCACACTTGGCAGGCTCCCTGCTTGAGACCGCTGATGGTTTTCTGCCTCCTGGTGGCTTACAATCACTTCCTATCAAGCTTGGCTAACAGAAAAGTCTTGTTTGGATTCAGGTGCAGTTTGTATAGTGAGACACTAACACATGGCAAAGTCCCATGCTTTCCAAGGTTATCTTCTCAAGCTGACCAGCAAAGATGGAATGAGGTGTCAAGGTAGAAAATCCACGGCATTGTGAAAACCAAGCAGCACCTACGGCACTAATTTCCTAACACAAACCATGACCTTATCTTACATATTTGAAGATTTACCACCAATCCATGCCTCAAAAACTTAACACTGAAACAACCCCCCCCCCCCAACCAGCAGAAGAGGGAACGTCAAACTGCTATCACATGCATACACCACAAGCTTCAGCTCTGCGTAAGGCAGTTAAATACAGATCGTGCTGCCAAGCAGAGCCAGCATTTCATGATGTACCTTGCACACAAAACATGGATCACACACAATCTGAGCTTCCAATTTTGTTTTGTCAAGAGAAAGCACATTTCTAACCCTCCTGGCTGCGGTGATAGCCTTGGAAACACAAACCTTGATATCTGCTCAAGTCCAAACACTGTTGGAAATGGTGACTCATGCCTGAATTCCCACTACCCATTAATCTCAAAGGATAAGCACTTATGCAGCAATAATGGAGTTTTAATATCCTAGCAAAAATGGGACAAGCAGTTAGCAGAATTTAGGAGCGACTGTTAGGAATCAAAGATAAAGATGACACTTGGAGGACAGCAAGAACGAGAAAGGGATAGGGAAAAAAAAATGAAGTCCTAAGCTACAAAGCACAACTTTCCAAACAAAAAAGAAGTTCAGCTACCACCCATTTCCAAAAGCCACATCTTCTCACTCATCTCTAGGCAATACCCCTCAAAGCAAGGGCAGATCCCTGGCTAACTAAACCCCTTCTCCTTTCTCTACCCACTCAGAGACCTCAGTAAAGTCACAGTGGGCTCCAATCCCACTCTCACACTCCAGCAAGCTGTTAAAAGTTCAAGACATAGCACTGCACCTCCAGATCCTGCTTGAACAGAGCACCTCTGCAGAAGTGACCACTAGCTCCTGCTCAGCAGCTGCCTCCAGAATATTTTCAAGTGGTTGGAGCAGCACATAGAGCTTGTCAAAAAGTGAATGCTTCTGTCAGCTGTCAAACTGACTACAGCCCAAAAGCTTACAAAGAAGCTGTCCAGGTGCCTATTAGGCAACTGACCAAGAATATCTAGTTCTTCCTGAAGAAGGGTACTCTCCAGACAACAGGAGAAACATTTTACTTCTACCATCTCCAACTTGTTTATTTAGATTTTTCTTCCAGCAAAAATTCTGTAGCTATATGAACCTACAGATTTTTATCTCATCCAAAACCTGCTAAAGAGCCATGCAGGATCCAAGCTTACAGTTAATAACCTTTTGCTCCATTTCTCAAATACAAAATTCATAAGATGACTTAACACCCAAACCTTTCCAACCACTTATACTTCACAGCACTCAGCTAAAATGGACATTTTACTTAGGCATCCTTTGAACTTTTGATTCTATTTTTAACTTGAGCAGCTCATTGAAGAGACAGGACATTCACAGATGCCCACTCTTAAATATGGTATAAATGCTCCAAATGAGAACGTTCTCAAACTCACTAATTGGTGCCAAGATTAAAGCAAACTAAGTTAGAACATGTAATTGGCTCTTACTGGTACTGTAATGTCAAAACAGTTGCTCAATCTGACAGAAATAGATGGCTTTCAGGAATCTTAATTTTTACTATTTTGGAACACTGAATGTAAGCAATTCTGCAGATAAGGAGACAAGGACACAACTATTTCACTATTCCACTTCTGATGTGGAATTGTTAAGCATTTTATCTTTTTTTTAATTTCAAGAACTGTTTTTCAGTGCAGAGTTCCTTTGTTCAAATTCTGCTGCAGAAGTACATGTTATGGGCATCGCCTCTGCCCTTTCACAGGATTTCCAGGTTAATACTAACACACCAAAGGGAAATATTTAACATCTAGATACTGACTGTGCGTTGCAGGTTCCAGATGAGTGCAATTTGCACTCACGGAAAAACAATCTTGCAACAATTTTTATTTGCACTGCAGCTTTTCAGGTGTCCATGCCACTCTGAAGAGGCAGCTTTCCAGTTTATGAAATGCCCAACACAGATGGACTTCCCAAATTTAAACCAGCAAAGTCCACCCACGCCTGCAGTGCATTTCTGCAGATGTCCCTGTAAAATCCCACAAGTAGCAGGAGCCTGTGGAGATATGTCCAAGCACATTTCATCTCGGTCCCTGGAAGTATTCTCCAATAACAAATTTACATAAGTAAAATTACACACAGGTTTAACAAAAAGACATTTGGCCTGTGAGGAAGAGACAGAGAGAATAGGCTTGAAAAAAAAAGTGGGTAACACATAAGCAAACTGTGCAAAGCAGCTGACAGTAAAACTTCATCTACAAACACTGCTATCAAAGCTTTGAGGGGATTATATTCTGCTGCCTGCAATCGGTCTTTTCAAAAGGCCAAAATTACAGAAGATCCTAAAGACAACATTGTCTTCTGAAGCATGAAGAAACTGAAGTGAAAGAAGTAAAATAATAATTTGGAAATGCTAAGAATACCACTACTGCACTATGTCAAAATGGCTTTCACACGCAGGCTACAGTAATCCTTTACTTTACCTTGCAATGTTTCGTACAGATTCACTGATCTGCACCATTCAGTGAAAACAAGACAAGGAAATTAACTGAAGGATAAGTGGGCACCATCAAAACCAGGGCCAGCAGCCTGAGGCAGATGCTAAGACTATGCCTCTGTGTAGCAATAAAACATTTACACAAGTGAAGCACTTGCCATGTGAAAGGGAAAACTGCTAATTACTGCTTACATACAGATGAATGGCAGAGGAAAAATCTGACATGTGCAAACAGCCACTTTTGCTTATTTAAGCTGATGAGTCATATGATTAATTGCCACACTTTGCATTGCTCAGATAAGGTGTAAAAGGTACAAACAAGGAAGAACCTACCAGGACTCTCTACCCGCTTGTAGTGGTAGGGATTGATGCAAACCTCCTTCTGCTTTGACCCGAAGGGGAACTCGCAGCACTCCAGTGGTTTCAGTTCGTGGTGGCTCTGCAGGTCCGGCCAGCGCCACACTCTGCAATAGATGACGTGCGGCAGCCCCTTGCGGTGCGAGACCTGGAGCCTGCCGTCCAGGGAGCGAGGAATTGTCACGCAGTTGCTGGGCTGACCAGGACAGCTTAACGCTTTTTCCAGCTCCTCCATAGCACCTTTTTTCTTCTTCAGTTTTTTCACTAATGCATCGACAGCTTTCTCTGCCCATTTTTCTTCTTCGTCCCCCTGCTTCCATCCCAACAGCCTCTTTACTGCTGGGCTGGTGAAGGAGAATAAACTTGTCACATTCATGGTGACCCCACTGCGGTGATACCACAGAACCAAGAGAAGACTGTCCTGTTCTTCTACCACCACCAGGGTACAGCAGATTATGTCAGTAGTCAAAAGCAACCTGAAGCAAATAATTCTGGTCCTTTCTCCTTTTCAGTCCTCCAGTCCCAGGAAGGCAGTGCTGACATCCCCCCTTGACAGATGCGACCTTCTCATTCTGAACTCTTCTGGCTGAGAGCCTGAAGGAGAGTATCAGAGGAAGAAAAGCAAAACAAAGATTTTACCTTTTAAATTAACATACAGCAATTATAAGCAACCCACAAGAGCGGTCTGTGCAAAATTCAAGCAACAACCAAAAACCCAACACCACAGTGTTGAGCCAAGGTACATCTGAAGAAGACTCTTAAGCAGCAGAGTTTGCTGTTGAACACCCTACGTTCCTCTCCCCAACATAGTCCTGAGTAAACAAAGCGACCACCCTGGAAAATAATGACAAAGCACAAACAAAACCCAAAGAGGTTGGAGAGGGGAAGAAGCTAGTGGGAAGAGAGGGCAAAGGATAGAGGCAAGTGGTGGGACAACTCCTCACCAGCTCAGTTCCCTCAGTGACTTGTGCATCACACATCAAGGACAACAACTGCATTTGCAAGCTTCAAGCAATACTTCTGCTCAGTCACCAAGCATAGCCTCAGTGAGTACCATGAGAAGCTCAATAGGAAAAGCCAAAACACAAGACAACATGCCTGGATTCTCCTGTATCAGAGATGTATTTGCATTCAATGTAGCCTAGAACAGTAGCTCCAATTTCATCTCACACCATTAAGCATGAAGAGTGCTCCCCTCTGTCTATCAGCTGCTGCAACCTTAACCAGTAGAAGGTGTCAAGGAACCCATGCAAGATCACTACTGCTTTTGTTCAAGTTAGTTTAGAGAGCAGCTGGAAGCAATATGCCTCCCCAGCACTGTGCTATCCAGTCCTCTCCAAACTGCCAGTGACGTGGCTGCACTAGACTTGTGTTTACCGTGGTCTGAAAAAAAACCAGTTCAGCTTCACTTCCAACTTACTTTGAGCAACAAACAAAAAAAGAAAAGGAACTAGAAAGTTCTTTGCCCTCACATGACAAAGAACTCCATCTCTCCATCCCACCCAAAAGCACTCACAGCTCATAAGCAGACTGTGAGGGAAAGATACCGTGAATTTACTTCACTGATAACATCCTGACCCTTCTCTGTGGCAATGCCTGCCTGATGTATGCAAGGACATGTGATGAAGTGAGGAGGTGGAAGTCCTGATAAGAGGATTTAAGATGGCACAATGGTTCTCCAGTTGGGAGGCATGGAGCAAAGATGAAGGGATGAGTGAAGAGGGGGATGAACTCCACAATGATGAAGCCTCTGCTGTGAGCAGCAAGGTTCACACTTGCTTGTGCAGGGAGCAGGCAAAAGGCTCTGCTGCGGGAAGCAGGAGAGACCCTGCACTGGCAGGGAGGGCAAAATGAAACAAAGAGCACTAAACCACTGGTTTTCAAACAGCATGTAGACAGGACGTGTACCCTGACTGGATACCAACAGGTTCTAGAGGAAGGGGGAAAGCGAAAAGGATAGGAATGTTTTTGTTGCCATCAGAAAGACACGAAGTCCCCCCAGCAACCAGCAAGCTACACACAGGTGGTTGTTGGCACACCCGAATCGAGACAGGATTGCAGAGTTATACTGAGACTGCAGATCTTAAAATGCTAACTAACTGCTGTGCCACGTTTAACTATCATGCACTGCAATGGCTTCACAGTGTACCACTATACTTAAAGTATTCTAAGCTGTAAACCATCCACTCAGTTCAAATTAATTTGTCACTAAACCAACTCTGTAATTGGAAAGGTTCAGTTTCATTAAGCTGAATGCATAAACTACATTTCTATGAATGATGATTATGGAGTAGGACACAGACCATGTCTGCCTGCACTTCATACAGCTACTTCCCATTACTTTTATGCTAAGAATTGTATTTGAAATAATAACGTCAACACAGTGGAAGATTTGCATGAGCCTAGGGCAAATTTATTTTGTTACCTGGGCATGTGTTACACTGTTAAATGAACTGAAACTCCATTACTGGCAGGGACTGTACCTCAGGTATACTTTATCCTCACATGCACTGTGAAGTGCTCTATTAAAATGTTGTGCTAATTTAAGAGCCATTTTTCCGGAGCCCCATGTGCTCCGAACCTGTAAGTAACAGAGTTATTCTCAACTCTAAGACTCATGTATTCTAAACATCTCAATCAGTATTCTAAACTCTGTTTCTGCACCTTTCAAGCAAAAGATTCAAGTTCCACACATAGAAGTTACCAGTACCAGCAGTGCATCACCAAGTAAACAAATCAAGCTTTCTATTTCACATCCATTCAAATGAAACAAAAATAATATTTAAAAGACTTGAGTTGAAGTTCTAATAAGAATAAAAATGCAAAGTCTACATCTTGATCCAAACTTCTTTCAGCACTGATAGTGAATGCAGACATGGTTCCACCTAGGCCTCTCCAATTTCTACCAAGGTACTTATTTTTAAAGTGATCAACCTACTTGCTATGAAGAAGGAAAGAAGTTCTGTCTATTATGACTGGTTATACCTGTGCCTGAAAACACAACCCTGCCATGAGCTGACACAAGCTCTGCAAAGACTAAGGATAGCATTCAGATGCAGCCCCAAGCAGTCAGCCCATACAAACATTTTCTGGAGCTTTGGATCAAACCCTGCAACGCACACAAGTCCCACTCCCATGATCATACAATCCAAAACACATTTCACCATCGCAATCAAAGGCATTATCTTAACAGTTGGCATCTCTGTAGCAACAACTGTGGCAAAAAATATGCTGGGAGCAGGAGGAGCAGCATTAGGTACAGTAATGTAGATATGCCTAAAAGTAAAGCAGCTGAGCAGGACCTAGCCAGTCATCAGCCTCTAGCCCAGGGACTCCTGCTGAAGTCTTGACTGCTCCCCCGCCCCAAAGTCTAAGTACACTCCAGGCCTTGAACAAGCCACAAGAAAGAGGGAGGAAAAACCCCACAAGCTGTTGTACACTACTCACACTAAGCTCTAATACCAGTATTAAGCTAAAAAAAAGGCAGCGTAGGTGGAGTTTGTGTTTCCAAGAGGCAGAGAGCATCCACAGCACTGAGCCCTTGCCAGTACATTCAGTATCCCTTTCTGCCACTCTTGGTTTTTGCAGTGCCTCATTTCCTGTATTACTTTTGCACAAAGTGGTCTTATCAGCTGGAAATGCAAAATAAAGATTAAACTACTGGTCAGCAGATGAGGCAGGCTGACTCTTTTTCCCCAACTACATGTGCCTGTCTGGCAAAGCGAGGGTTAGCATTTCCAGTAGCTGAGTGCCCTGGAAGGGGATGTGAATTCACAAGGTATGGGTGAAACAAACCCAGGCCAAGCAACCAGACACCCCCCAAAAGGCAGCCTAGAATCAGCTTAAAGGAAATTGAGTTATTACCCACTTACCAGCCACTCTTTACACATCAAAACCCATGCACTTTTTACTATGCCTTCTGTCTGCTAATGGATGAGTTGGAATCAACAAAGTTCTTTTAAATCCCAATATGCTACTTTAATTGCCTCCTTCACTGCTGCTGTTTTTCATGTACTCTTTGGACTAACACGCAACCTACACAAGGCTTGGGAGAAGCCTAGATAAAAAGTGACCAATATATATCTAGCTGTTTAGCCAGCCTTGGATTTAAACAAATGCATGTAGGCAAAATGCCCAAGAGTGAAGTTCTATTTTTCGAGCCCTCAAAGAAGAGAGAGTTCCTCTGTCAGCCACACTAAGCAGACAGTAAAATATTCAATGAGACTGTTTTCAAATTCCCACAGGAGATCCCATAGGAAACTGTCCCACTTTGCATAAATGACTGTTTTTGGCAGGTGCAGAAAGAGTTAGGACAATTAGATGATCCTCTCCCGGGCTGGGAAGTAAAACAATTGCTAGCCCAAGTTTCGGGCAAACAAAAGTGGCTCTAACTCTTCTATTAATCTCATGTTTCATATTACAGGTTCAGTGATGCAAGCAAAAAGGATCCTATTAAATACTTTGAATATACACTCGGTACAGTTAGACATAAAAAGGGGCAGGAACCACAGGGAAGAGAATGTACATAACTGTTAATGGAGAGAACTGTCTAGTCTTTGACTACAGTTTTAAAATTCAATTTATCTAGTTTTAGCCAGTGCCTCTCCTCCCAGCATACATTACTTACTGAAAAGGTAAAGAAATAACAAGCAGAGAGGTTTTAACTTGTTTCTTTAAAAATACTTAATAACTGACTTTCTCTGAGAGTCTCATCTTTTCAGCAGCTCATGTGTACTCAGTACAGCACTTAGACCTTCTTTAACAAAAAAAAAAAAAAAAAAAAAAAAAAAAAAAAAAAAAAAAAGATCAGATTTTGGACTAGAAGCCAGGGACCTGTCACTTCACTCCTGCAAGAACGACTTCCACATATTACTAAAAGGCATGTGGTCTGGGCAGCAGTAAGGCTAGAATGTGTTACGCCAGATTGTGCACTAACTTCCTCTGGCTCCCTCATCTTGGAGCAAGCAGCAAAAAAGCTTCAATTTCTTTCGTCAAGCAGTGTAACTTGTAAAACAAAAAGGCCAGAGTCTTCTGCCGAATTACTCTGGTTTTAATCAAAGAGTTCTTTCTTTGCAGGTCCTTATGTGAGGAGATCAGACCTTGCTCATCTTGGAAAAATGCATGGAAACCTGGTAGAAGCCTCGGTGGCATTGCAATACATGGGCAAAAAGAAAGAAAGTTTCATTTCAAAGCGCTGTAGAACTCATTAGAGAGTTAACACAGAACCTGACTTGGCTTCTCTTCTAGTTCTGAAAAGGACAAAGAGAAAGAAAGAAAAAAGAATTAACCCTTTTCTGTGTCTTCTTGGCATTGTAGAAAGAATTCAAGACAGTGCTTCAACACGGGATGCTGCATTAATTCCTGATACACACCACACTGCGCCAGCAAAGAGGAGCACACTGGTGCTGAAAATGCTGAAGGATTCTTTAAAAAACACCCTCAAATCCAAACAAAACATTCAAAACAAAGAAATGCCAAACAAACAGCTGTCAAGAGACACACTGAATTAGGGACCATCACAGCAGGTACTTCACTGTGCCTCTCTGAGGCAGGTTTACCCACTTCATTTGTGTTGTCAGATATTTAAACTCCACACATTGTCCCACCTGGCAGGAGCGCCGAAGAGCGGAGGAGTAGGCAAGGAGCCTGTCAGCATTTTTGGATCACAGACCAAGTTCTGAAAAGTGCAGAACAACTTGGAGCACTCTAGCACACTAGACCAGGTCTGAGCGCAAGCTATGGCTTTGTGAATTTGGGATATCCACAAAGATGTCATGACTAGTCCAGCTGCTAAACTAAGTTGGAAGTCCTCCTCTAGGAGGTCAAAAAGCTGGCTAAAACTGTGGGTTTTTTTCCCCCTTTCATCACCAAACTCCTGTATAACTCCCTTTTTTGCAGAAAAAAAACCATTCCCTTTCCTGACTTTTTGAACTGTCTTTAGAAACAGGTGTTGTTTACAACAATAACAAACACACATCTGCATGGGTGTGTTAATACACACAAAGGCAGGATAACTGAAACCTCTTCCTATATTTAGATCTGTCTGGTCAGCTCTAATTGCATAATTTAATCAAAACCCTCTCCAACGGAAACACATCCATATTCATCACAGGCATCAAAGGAAACATCTTTACAAACTATATCCTTTTAGAAACCAACACATGGTCCCACGCCACTTGTCCGATTGTTGAATTCCTCCTTCGGGAAGGGCACGGAATTTTATTTCTTTTTATCAGCTGAAAAAAGCATTTCCCTCCAATTCATCAGCACAGGGCAGGAGGAACTTCCTTCACAGGTGAGATGGGGAAAATTTACTGACATGTCACTTTCAGGGATTTTTGGGTTGTTTTATAAAAGCAGTTAAAACATAACATTTGCAGCACAAAGGAAAACCTCTAAACACAACAAGAACAATGCCCACTGCCACGCAGGTATCAGTAGTTTGGAGTAAAGCTCACAAAACACAAGATGTGTTTTGTCTTCGCAGAACAGGAAGGGGTTTGCCAGTTCCAGCCAGAGCAGTGCTACAAGGGGGGATTTTTAAGGAGGGAAGCCCACAAAATGCACTCAAGTTATGCTCATCTTAAGCAAGCCACTGCTCCTAAAAACTGTTCATTTTACCAGGAGCATGCACCAATACAGTTACATCAGCTGCATTAAACCACTTCTGAAGGCTGTGATCAGAGATCAAGATGTTAAATCACAGCTCAAAATCCCCAGTTTTAAAACAGAACGTTTCACCAAAGCAAGAAATAACAAAAAAGAAAGAAAAATTACTTATCCACCAATGAAAGCATTAAGTCAAGCCTCAAAGCAGAATAAACTGATGAAAATTGAACCAGAAAAGGAATGTCATTAAATTTTTTTTTTTTCACAGATTAGTCCCCCATTCACCATGTACACACTTGAAACAAGAACAGTCTCTTCAGTTTGCCAGCACTGAAGTTGCTTCAATGCATTTCATGAGATGTACACTTTACTTTTTTTAAAAGGATTCCTCTGCCTTTCTTCTTGCAAAAACTAAGGTAAGGAGGCAATTTTTTGGCTGTCAGTGACCTCTGAAGCTCTGTATCTTCACCATGGCTTTAGAATGTCAAGAGGCAGAGGAAAAGAGCTACATTAAATTTTATGAAGCATCCTGCAATTCACGACTACCAGTCTGGAGAGAGAAAGTGTTTAAAGATGATACAGCTTTCCAAGCCAAGTTTATACAATCCTGAAACAAACATCAAGATTTCCCAGATTTCCACCATCCAATGAAACTTTGTTTAATTACAGCATGCCATTAGTGGCCCTCTGAAAACCGGGACTGGACTTCAGATGACACAAAATCCAGGCTGCTCCTAGTTTCACGGCAGTAAGCAGTAGCTGCAGTAACGCATTGCAGATATTCCCAGTCTCTTGGTACTTACCAAGCCACCTGAAGTCCTCAAACCCTTTACAAATGGAAGGAGTCAAGATCAGTGTTTAGAGATGCCCTTTAGCCTACGCAAGAAAATGAGACTCTTTAAAGATTACAATTTACAGGTAAATACGAATGTATAGGGATCCTCCTGATACTAGGTCAAGGGAACTTTTGTTTTGTGTTTAAAACACACCAACACACAGAGATCTGGGTGGATCAAGGCCTTTACTGGCCTGTGAGGTACAAATTTGTGCTTATCTACACTAAAGAACTGCCTTCAGGAACACCCCAATGTAATCCTAGAGTAGGGTATGCTGTCACTTATATTAAAACCTGTACTTGTGGAAGAATAAAGCTATCAACAGACAGACAACTACAAAGGCATTTACACAGTCTCTTACTTCTACAAATGTCTTCACCTAGACAATTACTCTATGGAAACAAAGAACAACTGTTAGTCCAGAAGCACCAGCTCTCTCCTGAACTGGCAGGCACACTCGGAACGAAACAGTATCACATGTTACCATGGTCAAAGGCAAACAACCTTCCAGACAACAGCTGGTTCACCAATGAAGTCTAAAAGCTCCATTCTCAACAGTGCTTTAATCCAAATGAGTCTACTGACTGCAACTGAATTTGCTATCAGTGCATTTTGCTGTCATACCTAAGCCTGTAAAGCCCTGTTGGCAGGGGTACAGTTATGGCGAGCGCTGGGCTGCTGCTCAGGAGGTACAGCTCCCATTTCCTTAGGGCAAGCCACTTTTTCACATCAAGCCTCACCCTCTCCTGCTAACAACTGGAGAACAAAGCTCTTGAAAGCTACGGATTGAGAGATGGGTATTAGACAAAGAACACTGCAGAGGTGACCACTGGCACCAAACATCTGCCGGCAGGATGGCACCAACAGAGCTCTGGGAGAGCATGTGCTGTTATGCCAGTACCTTCATGCCACAGAGGAAGCAGGCAGTCAGTCACTTGCCAAAAGATGCTTGTCCTGAGCAAGAACTGATAACCAGTGTGGGGCCAGAGG
Source organism: Ramphastos sulfuratus (assembly GCA_013399055.1). Taxonomy (NCBI): domain Eukaryota; kingdom Metazoa; phylum Chordata; class Aves; order Piciformes; family Ramphastidae; genus Ramphastos; species Ramphastos sulfuratus. The sequence goes on from WBNM01030180.1 coordinate 783,336, forward strand.
GCAAAGGCACTGGGGTTGAGACCAGGGCTATCGAACTGGCTGCAGACAACAAAGAGTGTCTCCTAATTACTGCTGGCAGGGAATGGCTGAGCACAGATCCAGCAGTCACAGACAGACTTTTCCCCTTCTAAGAGCACAAAATAAGAGTGTGCTTGTACGTGAGGAGCCAGAGATCCAAAAAGTGCAGGATGAGGCAAAAGCAGCTGTCACAGTCCTCTGCCAGCACATCTGCAGAATTTCACGTCAAACTGTTTTCTCATATTCCTGAGATCAAGGCTTTGGAGGGCTTTGTACAAAGGCTTCAGCCCACAGATAGGAACTGATAGTTCATAGAGCACTTGGGAACTGCATAGCTTGAAAGGAAGTGGGAGATATCCTCCTCCGTGGCTTACCGGGAATACGGAAGTTTTACACCAGGAGAAAAGGGCTGTAATCTACCCATCTGATCCCCTGCTTATCTGCCAGCTCTTTATGACTTTGGAAGAGGAATGAAGCCCACATAAAGAATTACTCAGTACCATTTCCTTATCTGCAGGTTTTTTTTATTACCAGAGCCTATATGAATTCTGCAGATGGAATTTTCATTCCACCAGAATTTTTTAAGATCAGCTTAAAGCTTCAAAGTTTGGGTTTTGCAGAGTTGCAGTACTGCAACCTTTCACCAAAACACTATTTCCCAAAGACCACATGCCCTGCAGGGTCAGCAGCAGGCTAGCTAAAACAGCCACAACGCTTCCCAAATTTTCCACTGCTGCCTGCTACTGCACAGGCACAGCTGTCCCCGAATACAGAGGACAGAAAGACTTCCAGACCCAAAGTGAGACTGCAAGGATGAATTTCCAGGACTTGCAGTTTTCCAGGACAACATATTCCTAAGCTGAAAGAGCACATAAAGATTTCAGACTCCTTGTCTTTAAGCTGGCAAGCCAGATGCTTTAATTCTGGGGCTGAAACCAGTATTCCCTGAGACAGCAAGCCTGTAGGTTCTGACTGCTGGCTGGCCTGGAAGATTGAAAGCCCTCATGTCCCAAGTCAGAGGAAAAAAGAAGCTAGGCAAAGGTGTCTATATTCAGAAACGAGACTTCAGCCACATCAGTCTGCCACCAGCACTCCCAGTTCTCAAATGCTCCCAATTCACAAACTACAGGAGATGCATTGGCCCTGACCATGAGCAAGAGTCATAGCTGATAAATTAGTGGGGACAAGGGCAAAGGGAAGAGTTATCCAGTAAACTGCAGTAAGCAGCCCTGAAGTGTTGAGGCCAGTTGTGCCAGGTGAAGTTTTCTGCACAGCACAAAATTTCAAAGAAGTCTGTAGCCAAGCCAGAGGAGAGAGGAAAAAAAAAAAAAAAAAAAAAAAATTTACAGTGTCAGGTTCCCAAGGGTCTGGATAGTTCCTTGGTGTAGTGGAAAGCTATGAGGAAATTTAATAAGAACCCTACTCCAGCACTAAGAAAAATACATGAAGTTTGTAGTTTAAATTTGTAGACAGTCTAATTCCTTGAAGTTAAGAACTATTTTACAAAGAAATAAGATTTGAAGATGTTAAACAGCTAGCAGTAACAGGAGCAACTCAGGGGGGGTTTAACACCCTGACCAAACTGCTTTCTACATTTCTTTTGAGAAACATGGACTGAAACCCAGTAATTTCCAAGTGACTTATGAAGTGGTTCAGAACCCAAGAAAGCTACAAGCACTGGCTTACAGCAAGCATCAGCTTTGGATGCCCTAACTGTCTTCACTTGCAGTGATTTCTGGTAACAGCAGCCTGCTTTTACAGAAGAGTTGAATGGATTTAATATTTAGCTCTTCTCTAATTTCTTGATAACGCTGCTGACAGTACCTGGTCTGTCAGCTGTTTCAAGTTACTTCATCCTCTGAAGAGGAAAGCAAGTTTCTAGTGCAAAGAAGTTAAGGTTGGAGACCATTCTTTTCTCCACGAGGAAAACCACTTTATTCTGTCTCATACAGAACATGCATTAGATATGCTCTGCTCATATGTTTGCATTAAGCTAGAAAAACATTTCCAATACAGCTTGCAGTTTCTACTAGCAAAACAGCACTTGACCAGGAAAGCTTGTTCAAGTGTTCCTCCCCATCCATCCTCCCTCACCCCCCATAAAATACACTGGATCATTAATCATTGTCGTCCTGCTGCCAATATAACTACACTGGGGCTTTGTGACTGACGTAACTGTTGGCAGCCTAACCTCACCATGCTAATAACCAACATAAGTATCTGGGAAAAGGCCCTGTAAATTAGACCTTTCCTTGGCAAGCATATTAAGGAAGTCTTCATCTGGGAGTACTACAGTACTGGTTTATAACTGGCTACCTCCAACAGCTGTCTTGGGCCAGCAAGGTCACAGGTCCACAAGCAGATGAGCATCTCTAATAGCCTGCTCCTACCCAGAGAGAAAAGGTTCCACTTCTCTCCCATGTGCCAGCTTTGGTACTGGAACATAATTTCCCCTCTGCTTGCAGTCTGTCAGCTCATTCACCCTCCCCACCTGGCAAAAACAACAGAATGTTCTGCAGAACAGCTGGATCACTCAGAGCAGGATGAGCACCAAAGTCAGCCGGCCAGCATACATGAAGAAATTTGTGGCGGGGGTTGAGGGGAGCCAAACTGTTAGAAGAGTTCTCCATCTTGTGGAGCTACCACCCCCTAATCTCAAACAATATCCAGGACAATTATTAGCTCACACTTGGATATAATTTTTTCAACCCCTCCTTCTCACACCCAGAGTAAAGAGCTCTGTCCTAGCTGGGTCTGAAGAACCAAATGTTCCAACATGCACTTCAGTCCCTCTCTGCTACCACTGTCTTCTGCTCTAGGGAACCAGACAGCAGATTTAGGAAAAAGACACCAGAGAGTTTCGAGCCACAATATTCCTAGATGAAATAATATGACACATGACAGAACTATAATTACATTAAGTTTTTAAGTTAATAAAGACAGAGACTTTTCCTTTGGCTGCTACGTCCAAGTAGAAGCACTTAACACTGGCACTAGCATGGACAATAGAGGGCCAGGTATGAAGTATGCCAGACTGCAAAGCCAGCAGCAGGCAAAAATGGACAACAGGAAACTGTAACAGCTAAGATGGCAACCTATGTGCCAGCCAGGTTTGCCAAGACCTTCAGCAAGGCCAAAACCCACATTCTGCACAACAGTGCAGCTATCACCGTATTCACCGGGTAACTAACAGCACAGGGACAAAGACAGAGCCAGTGTCTCTTCCATCTGCCTCCTCAGAGACAGGCAGAAGTGAAAACTGGAACAGTGTTAAGACTGTATCAAATTTCACAATGTAGCATTTAGACATCAAGAGAAAGACCCTTCATCAAATAGAGCTAGTTTATTGAATACCAGACAGTTCTGTAGCTTTCAGGACCTGTGAGCAAAATTCACACTCCTAGGCAGGTGCTGGTGGCCTAACCTGAAAGTAACATCCTTGTTTCATCAACACAGCTCAGAAACCCTCGGGGGAAAAAAAAAAAAAAAAAGGACAATTGACCAGCAGTCAGAAAAGGTGCTCTGCAAAACTAGCAACATTTGTTTTTCAAAATCTTGGAAGGGCTAGAAAGACAAGAAGGAGAAAGCGTTAAAAAAAACCCAAAACATCAAAACAATGGATCCCAACCCACTTTATAATTTACAGTGACACCACAGCGAAAAAGCCATTAAATGAAACAGCCGGAGACTTCAGGTCCACACCAACTTCCACTTTCTCTCTCTCACACACACACTTGCAAATTTGTCCTGGAGAAAATTTGAGAGGCTTCTCTCCACTGCCTCAGGAAACACAGCTAGTTACAAGCCACATGGTTGCTCAATGCCAGTCCCCTATCTGACTAGTGAGAAAAGTCAGCAAGGACATTTAATTACTCCCACGTCAATATCCAAATGAAACCTAACAAAGGTGAAATATATTCGTATAATAAAAGTCAAATATGCAACTCATTAACAGCATCTGAGCAAACACCAGATGTTTCCTCCTATCACCCTTAGAAACACATTTAAGTGGAAGACAAAATTTGTTGCAAGATGACTCTCCAGTTATTTACTTCATCTTTAACCAAAACTGACATCATGCTTTTAGGCATATAGGTATTTGTATATGAATAGTTACTACGTACACACACTTTGATAAATTTACAGGCTCTTCTCAACTATATATAGGTTTAGTCTACCTTTATCTGATCCAAATAATTTAACTTACAACAGCAGTGACTGCTATTTTAGGCATTCACACAGCATGCCTGTGCCTAACCTTACATACCTAACGACATCAGAATAAGGTATATTTAACAGCCTCATGTCCTGGTTTCATCACACTGTCAGGCAAAATGCTGCTGTTACTGTCAATGCTTGGAATAAGAAGTCTGACATGATTTATAAGAAAAATATCCTAGTAAATCAGTCTTTCATGTAAATACAGAAGAGTAAGATGTTAATTCCCACTACTGAATGAAGTGAGGATAAGCAAGCACAAGTATGATCAGCTATGGTCACCTGCATGCCCCCAAGGATTCTCTGAATTCATAAAGAAACATTTTGACCTGCTACCTGCAAGTGTCAGCTCAGGGTGCACAAATGCTTTTATGCTTTCATCTACCCAGAGAAGCTTTCAAACATGCAAGTCAGTCTTACAACTTCTGTAGGAAAAACTCTGCAACACTGTGAATCCTGAAATCCAACTTCGACTCATGCACAAATCTGCATGAAGATGCATTTTCAGCTTCCCCTTCAGTGACAGCTCCAAGTACTAAAAGAAGATTTAGAAGGAAATAATCATATTTTTCATAGGCAGAACAGATCCTTCCCCACTCTGAAAGCACAGCTGAGTTTGTCATCAAAACCTAAACCAGAAATTTAAAAGACAAAACCGTATCAAAAAAGAAACATTAGCACAATCAACCATAAGGCAATTTGTGAAACTTGATTTTCATTTTAGTGTTGGAGCAAGTCCAGAGGATTTTCACAGATTCTATGGCTCTCTTCAGCAAGGTAGTTTCATTTACTCACCTGCACTGATGTGGCAGAAGAGAGCCCCATATCCACATTTTACAAGATACTGCACCCAAAAGTGAGCTTTAATTCTTTTATCTGCCCTTCAGAAAGCAGCTCAGCTGAAGCACATGTTGAGATGCAACTGAACCTGGAGACTAATGGATCTAGCCACCATTTATTTTCTCTGCTTCTCCTGTATCCCCAAAATTATTTTTTTAGTTACATTTGTGACTAAAAAGAAGAGATATTCTTTCATGGCTGGGAGAAGGTCAGGAGATTCAGTGCAGTCTCCACACCAGTTCAGGTATTTGGAATTGGTTCAACCACTCATACCTGCAGAACTCAAATCACTGAGCAGCACACTGACTAGTAGTAAGAAGAAAAAAATAGTTTTGGCACAACTTTCCTGGAACACTTCATAGCGATTTTATCAGCAGAGACCTAAGATGCTTAGTATATAATAGACATTTTACTGTCCATGTCATGCTACTTTCTAAGCTACTTAGAGCAGCAACATGAACCTGAAGCCACGGCTGCCTTTGCTAAGAGAAGGAGAGTGACCTATGCCAACCCATACTCAAAACTGCAGTCTGTTCTAAAGTAAGTCTGGACATATAGTTCAAGATGATATGACTCAGAAGCTCTGTCTTATACAAGAACTCAGAACTGCAGGAGTATTTCAACCAGCAGCTACAGACTTCAGCAGGATAAAAATACTAAGGGAAAAAGCCAAGCCCAAAAACAATTAGCTTGTTTGCCCCCTCTGAGATCTGACAGCACAGTCTGCAGGTGAAGTCCAGCTGACTTTGAGGCTTGAGAAAGGCTACATAAAATTCAGAGATACTCACAACCACTTTCATGCACTCCTCCAAGCTGCCCATGCCTTCATCTAGTTCAGTTGCTAATGACTAGAAAGAGATTGAGTCAGCCAAAATTGGTTCAGAATTTGTTCTTCAGGGCCACAAGTTTTAAATTTCAACTACTCTTTGCGTAACTTAAATAGTAATCATGGTGCTCTCTTTATTTGGTTCTTAAACCACCCATAACTGAAGCACAATGGGACATGTCACAGGCACTTGCTTCGCTGCCCTCATAATACGGTTTAATTATGATGACTGAACTAACGGGCTCACATCATAGACTTTTACAGGTTGACCCTGTGTCATCCTGATGTATCATTTTGCACCAGTTCAGTGCTGTAAATCAATTTAAGATCTCCAGCAGGTTGAAAAGGCTGGTAATGATGCTTTCTCTGCAGTCTCTGGGGACTCCACATTATACACAACTTACATTATTTATAAAGCTGAGATGATGCCTCCATTAGGCTTGTAAGGCTACTTCAAATGAGCTTTTATTTTACACACATAACCTGGGCTTCATAGAGCAGAACATTGGCTACTTGTAATGTGCAGTGCATTCATGTTTCAATTTAAAAATAAGTCACAGCCCCTTCATATTTTTACATTTAAATTTGTATACCAAGTGAAGAAACTCATGATTTAATCTGAGCCATTTCCCAGTATTCAGAAACACAAGTAGCACTTTTATTAACCTCTGTACTGCTTTCTTTAACTTCAAACTACAGAGGAAAAGCAAATATTAAGCTCATTAGCTTTCAAACACTTGATTTGGTAGTTAATATTCATACAGAAACAGAAGGATTTCCAGCTGGGTATTCAGTTACTCCTCTCAAATGTATGGGATCATCACCTCTTCAAAGGCACAAAAAAAGGCAAGCGGAACAGGGCAGAATAGGAAAAATTGTATTTGATTACATATCAAATGATTGCTGGGGTCAAAACCAAAGCAAGGACAAATACCTACCCCTTAGGGTAACCTGATCGTGCCTTCAGCTGATACTCTCCAGCAGCTGTGGAAGGCTTCTGCATCACCCAAATCAAGGGAAAATTATCTCAAAAGCCTACTCACAGTCTGAAGTAAATAGTAAATTCCATTCCTAAGACCAGAGCAAGAACCTCAAAAAACGGTCAAGACATCCTTCACTTTCATACTGATGCTCCTCCAGTCGCAGTGGAGAAAGCAATGAAAACATGCACTAAATTCCAGTCAATCTCTAAAAAGAAAAATCTTCATAGCACTTCTCTCTGGTTCGATGGCAAAATAAAATGAGTATTAATCAGTTGCGACTAACAGGCTCATCTCCCATAATTCAGAGTAATTGCTGACAAGCAAAAGAAAAAAAATGAAGTCAACATTAACACCTCAGGTTCCCTCATGTGATTTGCTCCTATTGTTTGACAGGACAAAGTGCAGACACTTAGCCAGATGAAGACCAGCAGAATTACAGACACATGCCTGTGAAGAAAAGTGCTGTCTGCGGGCTGGGTTAGCGTCAGTTCTCAGTTTTATTTTTGAGTGCTGCTTAGAAACACATACAACTATCGTGGGGGGAAAAAGAAGTTTTCTTTCTTCTCCTTTGCATGCAAAAAATATCTGACCTATCAATTATGACATGTTTGAAATAGGTTTTTCCTAAACATGTCAGTTTCAGATGTACCTTTAAACGCTGACATTCATTAAGCACTGACACACTTGACGCAATGGTCTTTTCCATTTGCTTGTATCTAAAATATACATCCACACTCCTCCCCATCTGGGTCTAACACCACTCCTCCTTCCCCAAATAAAACTGTTACCTTTTTACACTCACTGAAATTTCCTAAAATACATCAAAATAATTATTATTGTTCAGACTAACTTTTAATTATTCAGATATCATAAAAGAAAACCGTACGGTCAGACCACGTATTTCCTTCAGACTGATCTAACAAAAGAGCAAGCACAGCAACCCTTCCTCAGTCAGAACTCCCACTGACTTCAGTTTATAAAAAAAAAACAAACAACAANAACAAAGGAGGGCACTTGCCCGGTCTGGCCGGGGCTCCACCGCGTCCCCCCGGCGGGGCGCACAATGGGGCCGGGCGGCGGCTACTGCAGAGCCCCGCGGCCCCGGCGCGGTGCTCGCCGAGAAGCAGAAGGAGGAGGAGGAGGGCTTCCCGGAGGAGGACGGCTTCCCGGCAGGGAACTGTTCTCCCTCCCTCCCGCCGGGCCCGACGCGGCACCTACCCACAAACTTCCAGCCGGGAGCGGCGGGCGGGAAAGCGGCCCCGAGTCTCCGCCGGGCTGCCGGAGGGACGCCGCCATCATGCCGGGGAGGAGAGGAGGAGCGCGGCTCAGCTACCCGCACCCTGCCCCGGAGCCGGGGACCACCCGGGGCTGCGGAGAGGGAGGAAGGAAGGAGANCAGGATTTGGCCCAGATCCTTCAAATGCATGACTGAGTATTTCCACACCGGTAAATTTTAATAAGCTTTAAAGATCTATATTAAGGATAAGATTATTAGAGCCCGTAGAGCCCGAGTTTAGGAAGAAACTACATTGAGGAGGGCAAAATCTCCTGCATCCAAATCTTCTAACAGGGACAAGGGAAAAAAATTAAGTGAACTTTCCTTGACCTCTAAGCACAGATTTGTCATTAAATCTGGGGNCGGCGCAGGCACGGCGGGGAGAGGCGAAGGGACGCGAAGTTGTTACCGGCTGCCGGGCGGTGAGGGGGCCGGGGCAGGCGCGGTGAGTAGAGGGAGCCCCGCGCTGGCGTTGCCTCCCCGCCTGGATTGATCTGGTCTGGCTGGCGTCAGGCAGTCGGAGCCGCCCAGCCGCCGCTCGCCCCGCTGCCAGCGCTGCCGCTGCTCACCGACACACACGGGCCCGCCAAGGGATCCTCTCCAAATTACCGCCCCCGCCGCGCCCCGCCAGCGCGCCGGGTTGCATTTACCCCCAAACCCCGTCCTGGAGCTTCGGCCGGGGCTGGCGGGGCTCTGAAAGGCGCGGTGTGAGATGCTCCGGCTGCTGGGGCTTGAATGCCCGAGACTCGCAATGAAAGTTCATTCCTACAGCGTTCTGACTGAACTGGGTTTGATCTTACCTCTTGTCTACGGCTGATTCAGCCCCCGCCTTAGTCTGTTCTTGTGCTGAAGTCATTGCTGCAATACCTCCCAAAATCAGACCACTCTTTATCCCCAGGTGCTCTACCTGCGAGCCTCATCCTGGCCATAGGTGCTGTTGCAGTTACTCCTAATTGATGCTGGTAAACCTATTAAGCTGCATGAGGCTTCTTGTGCAATCAGATATATAGTAATGAAGTCACATCTCTAAAAGCGATCCTGAATTCCATCCGAATCTGGAAGCCTCTGATGGAAAGTGGCTCTGTCTGAACTCTCACAGCCCACTTGAACTCTCACAGCCCACTTGAGGCACTGTAAGACCCTTGCCTACTGTGTTTGCAGGAACCATGTTTAGAGGGATCCTTACAGCTCTCAGGTGACCCTAGAACTTGAACTGAAACCAATTCTTCAACAGATACTTTGGCGTTTACCCAGTCATCATTCCTGAAAGGAGATATGAGGTAACAAGTGCAAGATATTATGATACACCTATACAGGCATCATTACATCTCTGTACTTACGCCAGTAAATAGTCAGGTGTATATAAAGTTCTAGGTATGGTCTTACTCTCATTTTAAAACCCATCAAAACCAAGGCTCAGAGAAGTTTTACCAGATGAAGAGTAGTGCTGGACTTACCTACCTGCCCGCTCAGGTGCATTCAAGTCTGAAGACTCAGACCTGGCTTGCCCGAGATCACAGAAGCAGCATGACAACAGCAGTAAAAAATAGCCAGTTTTATGGTTGTGAGGTTATCAGCACTTCTTTCTAATTTCACAGTCTAAAATTTGTTTGTCAGGTAAATACCACATAGATTGCAGACATGTCCTACACTTAGGTGGCATGCCACAACAGAAGCATAGTGAAGAACTCAAGAGAATCACAGAATGACAGGGGTTGGAAGTGACCTCTGGAGATCATCTAGTCCAGACCCACTGCTAACACAGGTTTACACAGAGCAGACTACACAGGAAGGTGTCCAGGCAGGTGACTACAGACAGAGACTTCACCACCTCTCAGGGCAGCCTGGTCCAGTGCACCATAACCTTCAACAGAAAGCCCCTGCACATGTTTAGATGGAACTTCCAATGTTCAAGTTTGTCACCTTTACCTCTTGTCTTGTCACTGGGCATCACTGAAGAAAGACTGGCCCCATTCTCCTGACACCTACTCTTTAAATATTTATAAGCATTGAGAAGATGCCCCCCAGTCTTCTCCAGGCTAAAAAGCCCCAAGTCCCTCAGCCTTTCTTCATAAGAGAGATGTTCTAGTCTCCTAATCTCCTCTGTAGCTCTTTGCTGTACTTTCCTCTACAGAGTGATGCCATTTTATTGATGGGGAAGCCTGGAATAAAATTAGTATTTTACTGCTTAATTAAGTTTTGAATGTTGAATGATCCAAGATGGTAATCATCTTTAACTTTTATTTAATGGTTGTACTGTACGCAGTGAGTAAACTTCTTATGTGCAACCATAAACAAATACAATGCAGCACTGGGGTGCAGACATAACTGGTAAAGGTTTATCTCAAGACAGAATAAACTGTCTTTAAATGTTGCCAGTGTAGTGAAGATATTTGCAAGGAAGATGCAGAAGAAACATGAGATTGTTACTGGCTTTTGTACTGTGGTAGTGCTTAAATCAGGGCCAAGTGTCCTGGTTCAGGAGTAGAGGATGCAGCAGTAGTATCTGCCCCAAGAGGTTGGCAGTCTTGGAGAGAGAGAAATACATGGAGAAGGGTAAGCCCTGAGCTCTGCTCTGCCCTGCTCTGCAGGCTGACTTGGCAGGACTGGGGCAAGTGGCAAGCTCCATCCGCTGGATCCTCATTGCTGGAGTATCCAGTGCATGATTCACACTAAACAGATGTGACAAGAAGATAATTAGGGAAGTGCTGCAGTTTGTCAGGTGTCTTGTTAGCACCACGTTCGTACTGCTTTTGTTGCTGTTAGGGCTGACTGGTTGGTTCACTTTGCCGTGAGAGAATTCAATTATTTTCTGCTTACACTGAGGCTTGGGGAGGATCACATTAATATGCTCCTTTACCTAAAAAGGGCTATAAAACAGCCTAGTGTGGCCTTCTGCTGATGTTTAATAACCAGAATGGTTGCTCTGGACAGAGCTGGCTAGAACTGGCTTCAGACAGATCATTTGTGTGAGAAGACTAGAGGGCAAGCAGAAACAGTGTGCCATGGTCAAATCTGCTGTGAGACTTCCCTGGCTGGGCTGTTTGGGTACAAAGCCAAGTCAAAACTTCAAGTCTGCTGCCTGCTTTAGGAGCTTCAGCTCAGAACTAGCTCTCCAAACCCGTTACTCTCTGTGTGAGTAGTATCAGCACTGTCTCATGCGTACATTCACCACTTCTAACTCCATCAGCTACTTTTAATATACCCTAATTAAACATCATTAGCATCTGCCTAGCTTTTCTGATTAACGTGATGTCCTGCTCAGTTACTGGCTGGGGTTAAGCCACAACACATGAGGAAACTGCATAAAGGAGAGCTGAGGGACACGTACACTTGGCTATCTAGCTTGATGCTACAGCAGCATTCCTCTTCTGCACTGTACTGAAACTGCTACCTCGAGAGCTGACAGATCTATTTTTTCTCTCATTACCTTGCAGCTACATGATCATTCAGACTAGCACAAGGAAAACAGGCTGTGAGGCTGGGGCAATGAAGAAAAGAAGCATCATCTTTCTGTTACTTTAAATAAGGCTTCTGCCATAAATCCATCTGCAGATACCAAAAAAGGGTTTTGATCAGATTGAGTAGTCATTCATTTTTGTCACCCTTGAGATGGTGACATTTAGATCAAAAGTCATTAATTTCCAGCCAGTGCTGCCAAGATCCTTTTTAAAAGTTATGAATCCACACAGGGCACTCCCTTATCTGCTTTGCTGGTTGTTTTCTCTATAGACTCTGACTTAAGGACTTTGCTCCAGCAATATTACATTGCTGGTAAAGAAGGGAAGTTGCTGTCTGTTCTGACAGCTAATGACATGCTGCCACGGAACACAGTATTCCTGCCCACTGTACTGCACCAGCATCCTACTTCCTACAGATAAAACTCTTTTTGGATTGTGCCTGGAACTGCACAAAAGCATTTTAAGGTAATTTCACTTTCTCCTGGCTATCACCTCAGCAAGATATAAGGACTCCATGTAACCAAACATTATTGGTTCTTTTAAAACTAAATTTCTCTTCAGTTGCTCGGCTGAAAAAAAGATTTACATAACTGGAATAACCTAGCTCTAGTACTGGTTTCCTGGAAGACAACACCAAGATTAATCTTATCTCCAATTTTAATTACTGTTTTCAAGTTCTTACAGTCCTTGTCCCAGTTACATCTTGTTGCATAAACCACCAGAGCATGATGCATTAAAATTTATTCAGACAGGTGGCAAATACGAAATTAAAGCTAATAACTTTATGAGAAAAGAAATCAAAGGTGGTTTGGCAATCCTGAGCTCTTAATACTTGGTGGCTTGGTTGCACTGGCTCTACAATCAGTGTACTAATGACTGCTGCCCAGCAAGTGGCTGTGTGTCACAGCTCACTGTGCAGGGCTGGGGAGAGCCATGGCTGGGTAGTTGCATGAGCACCCATGGGGTTAGGAGGCCTTGGGGTAGCACTGGGTTGCGGTGGTGGATGAAGGTTGGGCACACCATGATAACTGGCTGGGTATGGAACTCTATCCCCTTCTTTATACCCAAAAAGGAGAGAACTGTATTACGTAATTCAAAGACCAACAAAATCATGTATATTGTGTCAAAATGCATCCCTTTAGTTTTATCTTTTGCTCATATTTTGTGAAGAAGTGCTCAGGCCATTTTACATAATGATTAAAACAGAAAAGAAAAAGGCACGGTGTCTTATTTTTATTCCCCATATAAATGGCACTTAAGCAATTTAGAAACCTCTCTTCAGATGTTCCAAAGTAGTGCAAGCCTCAGTCTTGTTGTCCGAGTTCAGTGTCACTCTTGGCTACATAAGTCAGTGGTAGAAGAGTCCCACCCTTCCTCCTCCACAGTGGCAGCTCATCCCTAATCCCATGTCACCCACCCGCCTTGCGCTGGCACAGTTGTTGGTGCAGCTGCGATCTCAACAGGCCTAGGGAATTGATCTGGCTGGGGAAAACAAATGTTTCAGGGGCCAAGCTCATTTTTAATTTGGATCGGTTCCCTGATCATTGTGTGGTCGTCCAAATCCTTGTGTGCAGGAGGAGGACGGTGAGAGAAAGGGTGAACTTATCTTTTTGATAGTTTTATTTGCTTTCACCAGTTATGAAACTGTGGTGGACTTAGAGAGCTTTCTTTAACCAAGGAAAAATACATTTGCTTTGAGCACAACTGCAAACATGGTTTTAGAATAACTACACTAAGCATAGGAGCAGGGCTCACTGGTGAGTAAAAGAAGACTAAAAAGAAGTGTGATAGGGCTGAGGAATTCAGAGAGCCAGTGTGATCACTGCATATTAGAAAAGACAGCTGTTGGATACTGCATTATATGGTAAAAAAGTAAAAGCTTGTTGCCCTTCCACTGTTCATGAACCAACAGAGGCCAAAGAATCACAAGGACCCCACCAGAAGTTATTAATTGATTCTTCAAAAGGCAGAATTGTGACAAAGGCGTTTAGATCGGTTTTAAACTTTACTATTCTCTTGTCTGACCAAAACTAGTCAAATTTGGACAAACAAGTTTGAACAGTTTTAAAAGCAACCCCTTCAACACTGTCACACAACTCACACCTGCAAATCCTCACTGTAAGTAAAAATTGCCCAAGAAAAAGAAAAAAAAGTTAAACACCTAAAAGCTGTGACTGATCCAAAGTAGTACTGTCAGTATGGTCTGAGTTCAGTATTTGCTTTGGGTGAACCCTGGTACCTATCTTTAATTGCTTGTTCCTTCCTTAAGACCCCTGTCTCATTCAGGGAACAAACAGTGGTCAAGTAGTGGCAAGTGATCTTGTTTTCTCCCCAGGTTCATGCTGCACCTAGCCATTATGAAAACAGGTTTTGCAATATTTAGTGGTCAAACTGAGCCTAACTTACAGCTCATAGCTCATCTCTTGACACAAAATTCATCTTTCCTTTCCCTGCCAAATTTCCTCTCTCTTCCTGAGTGGACAGGAGCACCACAACCTCTCAAAAAAAAAAAAAAAAAAAAAAAAGTTCTGTAACATTTTCATCCCTGGCAAATCAATTTGTTATTCTTTACCCAGTTTTCAGAAATGCTTGAACTGTTTCACTGATGTTTTCTACACATTATCTGCCTGAAGCACACACTGGGTATAATTAATCTTTGATGATGTTCTAAACAGGCAAAATCAATAGTCTGAATGTAGAAGTACTGGGCAACCTGAATTACAAGTGATGATCTCAGTCCACTAATAACATGGTTTAAAGGACCAAACCATGTTACATGTATCCAGAGATTGTGTTGGTGTTGGAAGTGCCAGAAAGAAAGGAAAGGGATACATGGGTTACCAACCTGCAGGAAAACAGATTTGTAAATACCACAGTCAGCGGCTCTTTAAAGCACTCCTTTGACTCTTCAGGCAGCAAATGGTTTTCATCTGGACATTTGGAAGTATCATTGTTACAGACAAGCATCAAACTTTCAGTATGGATGTAGCCATGGAAGGCCCCAGAAACTGCAGACAGCAGGAGACAGCAGCGCTGCCTTACTCTGGCTAGGAATTTGCAATCTGGAGGTGGCCTTACTATCAATACACAGTTGGTCCTGCTGCTGCAAAGCCCAGTCCATACTACTAGCTCACCCTGCTTATGTCCCTAAGGTTCTCAGCACCTAGAAGACAGCACTGATAGACTAGATCAGCACAAAGCATACACTTTGTTGTTAGAGAGCAACCAGATGGAGGATTACAACAATTTATGGCCTGCAGTTAGACAGGCTTGCACTGTGATCTCATCAAATCTCGAACGAAATAGGTCAGGCTTGGTCAGTGTTCAGATGAGACACGCTCTGGGGAAAACACAGACACTGCAAGGAACAGTTTAGGATTTGGATTTAGGATTCAGCTGACAAAACTGCTGAGGCACTGTACCAGATTCCCAGATGCCTCAGGTACCCAAGAGAGGTCCCTAGTCTGTCACGTAGAAGGGCCACTGTACTGCAGGAACCACATTTCAGATGAGAAATGAAATCACAGTCATGCCTTGTAATTAATTAAATAAATCATTCTTGTCTTTGCTTATGGACTTGGCATTTTCAGAGGCAGCATAAATGCAGAAAGGGAGCTTGTTTGTCTTCTGTGATCCTGGTACAACCTGCTAGCCCTCTTTCTGCAAAATCCCATTTTAAAGCTTTTCAATACTAGGACACCAAAAGCAAGAAATTTAAATTCATTTAATACTGCAAATATCATGAGAATTTTCTAGCAAGGCATATGCAAAATAAAGCAAATTTTATAATCCATTGCTTTACAGATACATTTTTCCTTTACATTCACATTTCCCATCCGTTCACACTCCCACTTGCAAACCCTTAACTTATTTCCCCAGTTGCTGTTCTAATGCAGTTTCCTTATTTTGATTTTAAGCTCCTTGATTCAAACCTTTGTATCTTTTTCTTTGCCTGCAAAACACAGTGTGCATGTAGAATTTTATGACTATCATGCTCGAAAAAAAAAAAAAGAGCAAAGTTTTATCTCCAAATGATTAAAAATGATGACAGCTATACTTCTTGGGAAATTAAGTAATCAGAATGTAACTGAACAAATTGGAATTTAGCCAGGATACCAAAATGACACCACTGGCTCAAGAGGATTCTGGTAATCATGAGCAGTCAGGACTCTGCTCTCCTGTCTCATTCACAGTGTAACATCTCCTACATGCTGCGTGGTGCAGGATGCTGCAGAGTCAGTGCTAAGGCCAAAATGGATTCTCTCTCTGATCGTGTTGCTCAGATGTATCAGTCTATCAGACTACAAAAGAATTAATTTCTAGATTTTTTTTAGGGCTGAAAAGCATCCATATATTAGGTGCTTTGTTTTGAATTTTGTTTTTCTTTGCCTCATGGTCATTCATCTTTGACCAAAGTGAATCAGAGAAGCAATGCCTGCCTTGTCGTTGATTTGTGGTGTATAATCATGTTAAAGACAGATCACTGGTCTCCTTCTTACTACACTGCCATTTATAACAGACAATTATCCCTCCATGGTTCAGTTGTCATGATCTAGTGATTGTAAATGCTTGTTATCAGTGCGGAGCCAGCTAAATGCTGTGTGTTTCTCTTTAAAGCTGATTTGATTTTGCAGAGCTGTCTGTCATCCCTGAAATTTCCTCCAGTGCAGCTCAGTTCTCAGTCTACACACAGCTGAGGTCTTTTTGATGTGAAGCATGTGGGGCAGAATCTGCATACTGCTCCCACTTCCTCCAAGCAAGAAGAGCAGCATGCCCACACTGCAAAGTCTCCAGCCACTGTTTTGCCTTGCAAGGAAGCCCTTCTGATGGCAGTGACCATGTGCAAAAGCCAAAATAAAGGGCAAGGGGGGCTGAATACGGTGGCACTGTCTGCAAAAAGGAAACATACCAAAACACTCTGCTTGGTTTTAAAATTAGCTGGAGAAGAGGCAAAGAGGTCTGATTCTAAATGACCTCAGTTCTACAATGTGCCACTAATTAGCTCTGAGATGAATAACTGAGAACAAAACAAGGAGAGACAGACTGGGTCAGCCAGTGGTTTGCCAAGCCTTGTCTTGTCTTTCCTACTGGGGCCTGTATATGATGATTTTTGATTGTGTCTGCGCTATCTTTTAGCAGTAATGAGAACTGGAACTGCCTTGTGTTATACACTATACAAACATACAAACATACAGGCTCTTTGATCCTGCAAACCATGGGAAGAGCACCTCCTTCTCAGCTGGTTATTTGTGCAGCTCCTTCATTTTTTTCTCTGCCAAACATCTCCCTGCCTCCTGCTGTCCTAACCCAGCAAGGCTTACATTTGTTTCTCCTTTGGCTCTTTCTGCAGCTTACCTTGTGCCTATGCTCTCTGATTATTTCTCTCTTCTGTGTATTTACCTCCTTGGGCTCACTCATAAGATTTTGTTCTCTCTCTCTCTCCTTCCCACATAATGAAGAACTCATGAATTGTTTCAAAGGAGAATCTTACTAATTCCATTGGCATTTGAAGTGTGTAAAAACCTGAAAATGCAACAGCTTTGCGTTCCCTATTCCTCCGCCGAACAAGGAAGATGTAACCTTCCTTAATCTTGCAGTACACAGCCTGTGTGTTGAGTGTGCTGGAGAACTCAAAATACCTGTTGGGTCCTCTACTTTGGTGGATCTTAGCAGAAGCAGGTACTAACAGAGTGCATCAATAACGATCTGCTCACACCCCTTCCACACTATTGATGAGAAACAGAACTGGCTGAACGTGAAAACTCACTGCTCTGAGAGCAGCAGTCTGGTCCCATGTAGAACTTCATCAGCATGTATGAGGGTTAAGTGATACACATATATGCAGCTTGGCAAAGAAAGATTTCTGGAAGCCTTGAATGTTGTATCAGTCCCAAATGCCTCTCTGCTCCTTAAAATCCATTAGGCTACCTCAGACTTTTTGGACAAGTTAGATGTTGTATCCAAAGCAATTGCACAGACCCCCAGTTCAGCTCAACATATGTCATAAGCAGTTGGTCAGCCTGAGAAGCAGCTCTGCAACACTGTCAGTGCTCTGAGAAGACTTGTTTACAGCTCCCACAGCACCAGCTATCCAGAACTGCTTTATAATCCTCTTCCTAGGATTCACCATTTGAGTGCACCTTGGGGGGGATTGTCTTTTTCTCCTTCTAAAACTCATCTGCCCAGTGGCTACCAGTAACACAAATGGCACAAAAGAGTATCAGAAGCAATGTGAATTATCCAGATTCACAGATTTCAACCTGTTCCGGTATTTTACCACTCTCACTGTAAAAGAACTTCTTCCTAATGTCTAATGTAAATCTACCCTGCTGCAGTTTCAAACCATTGCCCCTTGTCCTAGCACTGCATGCCCTTCTAAACAGTCCCTGCCCAGCATTCCTATAGGTCCACATCAGATACTGAAATGCAGCTACAAGGTCTCTCCAGAGCCTTCTCTTCCCCAGGCTGAACAGCCCCAATTCTTTCAGCCTGTCTTCACAGGAGATGTGCTCCAGCCCTCTGATCATCTTTTTGGCCTTCTTCTGGATCCGCTCCAGCAGGTCCATGTCTCTCTTGTGATGGGGGCCCCAGAGCCCCCATCATCATCACTGGAGATCTGGCAAATGTTAGATCACTGTCCTTACATTAATAAAAAGGATGGCTAAACATCACAAATCCAGACCACTCCACCACTGTTGAGGTACACAAGCTATCAAGAAGACAGTTCCCTCCAGGTATGCAGGTGCTGCTTATGCAAGGGTGGGGCACAGCTCAGCAACAACATTTGGAAAAGGAGGCCAAGGCTTTTAAAGGAACCATGCTCCTCTTAACAGTGAAAACAACACACACCATTAGTTAATAACTCAGGGTTCCTTCCATGAAAGGGCTGGCCACGAGGAGGAATGCTACAGTTCTCTTCACAGCAGTTGTCTTTGTTTCATTGGTGGTAAAGACTTTAATCAGCAGGTACACATTGACCAAGCAGTGGGTGCTTAGGAGTTCTTCAGCCCTTTCGTGGGGCATTGCACAGCTCTCCTCCCACCCCAGTCCAGATTAGCCCTGTGTTCCCCCCACCACACACACTCTTTATTAAGAATTAGAATCAATACCAGCTTAATTCTCACCTGCTGGCCACACATACTGTGTCATACATGCTGCAAACTCCTCGGGGACAAAACTTTCTTCCTCTTTATTGTGAGGAAAGGGATGTTAGTGTCCTAGCATTAGCATGTCTGAAAGCAGGCTCAGCTCTGCACTGTTACCAGCAGATGTTGTAAACCCAGAGTCTTGCTTTCAGCCAGCCAGACACGATAAAATCTTTCCTCTTTCTTCAATAACATGACTAATAAATGTAGAAATTCCCTTCTCCTCTCTCTTCTCTCCCTTTGCCACTATCTGTCTTATCTCTGGTTCTTCCTTAGCCATAATTTCACACATGAAAGACATGTCTATACTATGAACAAGCAACCTTAATTCTGGCATGAGATCCATGGCACACTGCAGTTTAGTGCTGGAGAGCTGCAGCTTAAGATCTGACATCTACAAAACATGGGAACTGGAATTTCTGCTGCTGACTCTGCTCACCTGGTGAGATACTGTGCCTGGAGTTAGCAAGCTCTGTCCTGGGAAGGCGACATCAGGCTGCACTTCAGATTTCTTTCCAAGGCAGGTGCACAGCTGAAAAAACATGGCAAACATTTATGAAATGGGTTCACCATTAAGCATTACATCCAACAAGTAAAGGGGACCATCCTGAAGCCTTCCTGGAATTTTGGCAGCAACTCCAAGAGATCATTTGTAAATTGCTAGCAATGGGTGTTACATGTATGCTGCAGGTGATTTGAAGGGGCAGTGTATATTGACAAACATTGCTAAGATTAGAATGCTACCACTGGCATAAGTAATAGAGACATGCTAATAAAAATGAGGAGGACCTAGGGAGTGTCTTAAAAGTGTATCTAACAACACAAATACTAGTTTCAAAACCAAGGTCAAAGAATGCAAAAGGCTGCAACCAAACTAAATGCACTGGGTTACTTTGCTAGTTTATTGTAGCCAAAAATCACAGTCACCATACCTTAACTTGAGCACCCAGAATATTCCCAGTCTCCTAGATGTGCACTTTGCCTGTCATTGCAGGGAGAGGAACACAGGCATCTTAGCTAGGGGAACCATGGCATGCTTTGGCCAGTCCCTGGTCTAAGAGGCAGGAAGACCAAGGGCATCATAGTCATCTAAGTAATTTTTAATCAAACAACTTTTACTTGCTCAACAACCGTATGACATCTTTCTATCAAGGCAATATTTAAAGGTTAAGCTAACTAAGTTGGTCTTTCTTCAGACTCAACTCTAATTCAGCAGGAATCAATGGGAATTGTTCCAGTGAGTTTTATAGAGATGAGATACTTCAAACTTGCTGGATAGCTTTATTTTAGAGCTATGGTATCATGCCTCAGGGTAACTTACTGCTTTCTCAGGAGTGAAAATTTTAATTTCAAAATAAATTTGTGCATTTTGGTTTTGTGTATTTTGTGTATTTTCCTGAGACCATACATTTTTTTCCTATGACTTTTTAATTTCCAGTGCAAGTAGCTACAAAGGAAAAAAAAACTTCTCTTGCACTGCCTTATATAGAAACACTGAACCTTTGTGCATACAGAGGAAAACCTCAGGCAATATTGGTAGGTAGCAGAAGTAAAATAGCTATTTCTAAAATCAGGCATGAACACCACAATACTGTGTGTTGTGACACAAGTCACAGCATCATAGAATCACAGGCTGGTTTGGGTTGGAAGGGACCTTTAAAAAGTCATCTAGTCCAGCCTCCCCGGGGGTGAGTGGGGACGTCTTTAAGGAGATTGAGTAGCCCAGAGCCCTGTCCAATGTGAGCTGGAATGTTTCCAGGGATGGGGAAAAAAGACAAACATTCAGAATTTGGCCAGTGACAGAAGTAAACTGGAACATTTTCTGTTGATTGCATTTCCCTTCTGAGGAGAAATAACAAGATGAAGGTAGAGAAGAAACTGTTCTTGCAGACTCATAGGTATAAGCTATCATAAAGCCTTGAAATTCTGCTGTCTTGAGATTTTTTTAACCTACTGTTGCTTTTGTCTGTGAATTAAGACTACTCCCCTTGCCCAGAAAAAGCAAGTAGTGGGATCTGAATGCTTGACAACTTCATGCTAGAGGAGGCCACAGATGGGGAAGCAGTTTGATCAATGTGGGAGGGACCAGCCCAAAATAACAGTAAGATATATTAAACCATCAAAAAAATGGCATGTCTGGAAGGAAAGTTTTGAGCATAAGTGAATCCTGACCTTAGCCAGAATAACTTGCTCTCTTCAACATCTGCAGCTGTGTGGTTACAAGGGAGTTATCTGGCTTTGTATGCTTTTTCACATCTGTCTACTAAATCAGAGATAGAAATACAAAAATCTAGCACAAAGGGACATGACATGGATTTGTGATACTCCCTGAGGGATTTGAACTCTTTAAGAAAGATATTACAATTAGGCTCAGGTGTAATGTTCTCCTTATGACAGGTAATAACATTGGTCTTACATTGTGCCTGTTGCATTGTGCAATGGAAAAACTCTGTTTCCTTCTGCTGAGCTCTCTGAAACTTCCAAACATGGGTAAACAGAACTACAGCACATGAGACAATATGTTTGGCATACATGCATGAAACTTCATACTTCTGGGATGAGCAAAATGAATAAACTCAGTTCTTATTAATTGCCTTACAACACCATGTGTGAGTGAAAGCAACACTGGAAACAGATTGAGAGAGGAGAGACTCTCACAGTTTAGCTCATAAACTATTCTCATCCTTCCTCATCATTTTCAACATCACTAGCAGCTACCAGAGACTAAACTATGAAGCCTTAAGAGAGATGGGCCTGACAGGGCTATTCAACAGGAGTAACAGCACTTTCCAGCCTGTAGCATGTGAGTTAGTGAAATGAGTGGTATGCTGTATTTCCTCTGCCTGCATCATCTCAGGCTGTGTTAGGGTCCAGTCTAAATGACGTGATGAAATTGCATAGGTGTAACATGCTTTTGTTTCAGCAGCAGGCATGACACAAAGTACTCAGATCCCTAAACCCTAACAGCTTTGAATAATATAACCCTAAATCTTCAGGTGTCAGTGGGATATTTTTATGTTATTGCCCCACGCTTGCAAAATATGGCAGTTGTTCTTAAAGTATGTCCTGAGACTGTATAAAATAACCAAATCACAATGCAGTAGCTCTTGCCCTCACTTTGAACAGTCGAACTTTTAATTTATAAAAAAATTGCCTTCTTTTTTATCTTTCTAGTATCAAACTACATTTGAGGTTAATAAGAAGATTATATTTAAAATAGGCAGTGCAAATTGATGCATTGAGATATTTGAGGACACAGAGCCATAAATACACAATCAAAATCAAATTAACACATCTGCATGCATAGCCATAAACAAAACAAAACAAAAAACCAAAACCAAAATCAGCTTCAGTTTATAGTCACTACAGCAAGGTGAAGAAATTCCATGTGATTCCCTCTGGTGTCTCCAGCGTTACTTGCACCTTACAGCAAGCAAATAATGTCCTCATATAAGAAGAAGAACAGAGATAGGATAGTAGACAGGAGCTAAACAATAGTGGTGACAGATGTGAAAGGTAGTAGAGATGCTACTTATATGGCAGAAAAGTGTTCTCTGTTGAACTTCTTTTCTGCTGGCTCAGATAAATGTTAGCACAAGTGCAAACGAAGGGCTGCAGCAGGAAGACTGGTTTAGAGAACTGAAAAAGGAGCCACTGCTTTGGACACTGTCTGCAAAGCTAGAAGGCCATCACTCAGAAGCAGAGAGGTCTCAGTCGTGTGTCAGTCAGGTTCACAACGATTCTGGCAAAGCCTCAGGAGGAAGCTGCTTGGCCCACACTATAACATCTGAATGGGCAGTCTAAGGGCCCTGGAAAATGCAGCCAGGCAAGCACACTGCTGCTGAGAACACACAATCAGGAGCTGGTACAAATGGTGACTTGTGTGCCACAACATCCTGGCACCTTTCTTGGCAAGCAGTGCTCAGCAGTGCTCCACAGGCACAGCTTTCCAAAAATAAGCCTTTCAGTGTACAAGAAGACTACTGTATAGAGCTGTTACTCAGTTCCACAGGGGACAGGGAGTAGAAGTGCTTGGCAGCAGACATATGGCACAGCTAAATTCTCCAAAGTGGGCAGAGTCTGCAGGAATCTAACAGCTTTGTTGAAGGAAAGTAGCATGCTATTTCGACTGAGGGTAAGCTTTCTGAACACCATGCAGGATCATTTCAGTCATTATTGTCAGTAATGTGGTAAAACAGGCCTATACCAATAGCTCTTGGTATTTCTTTTAGTGAAAACGTTCCTCTCCTCTTCCTTTTAAGATAGCTTGCCCAGAGATGGTCTGTTCCTAAATGCATTTCATAGCACTCTAAAAGTCTGTGTAGATGGGCAACTCAGCTTAAGTTGATGCTAAGGATGAGGTCTGCTCACGGAATGAATACTTTGGATTTGGATTTTCTTGGCTCAAGTTTTGATCAATTTATAACAATATCTTGCATCTCCTTTGGTGATACCTGTAGCTGCGACTCTCAGAAAATTCTTCTTTAAATTACCCTGCACTCATCTAGGCTGTGATTCCAAGGGTTAATTTGAAAGCACACTCATTCAATTAATGGAGCACATTACTTAGAGCAAGGTAATGAAGAAGTTTACTACAGAAAAACGAACAAACAAACCTAACCCCAAAATTAATTTTCTTCATCTTTGTCCTGACCTCTATTTTTTCCCCCATGAACACTGAAGCTGCTCTTGTATACAGATAACAGATTTCAGTTTCCTGCAGGAGTGGCAGCAGAATTTGTTTTCACATCCAAGGATTGGCACAATAGAAAAAAAATTACCTGCACGTTATAATAGTATAGCTGGGCAATAACAGTCAGCTAAACATCAGCGTAAAAGAAATTACAAAGAGCTTTATAACTGTGCATAGAATGTTGTAAAAACTTTTCCACTATCAGAGAAAATAAAGCAACAAAAACAACCAGAAAAAGGCTACTGTGGTTGGTCTCATTTTTATGGTGAACTTTTCACTGACTGGCAGTAAAGAGGTTGTCAGGTGGCAAAGGGAGGGGGTTTTCTAACCATAAACAGAGAAGACGTTATCCTAAATACCTGTAAACAGGGCCAGGGCTGGCATGAGGTTTCCCTGAAGACGGTTTGGTGGCAGGTTTAGTGTATCACTGCTTCTGCTCACATCCTCCACATCAGTGCTTATTCTCTTTCTGACTGCAGCCCACCAGGACATCCCAGCAGGTTACAGCCATGCAGACATTTCTTTCAGGGGCTGGCTGTTATCCCATTCCTCCTCCAACCCCACCACCTCATTCCTACCCTTGGCTACCTGCTTACTCATATCATGACAGCTCTTTGAGGGGCAGCTTGGGCTATGTGTAAGACCTGTGACACTCCTCAGTCCTGTCTAACCTAAACTCCAAGCCCTTAAACTTCAGCCATTGCAGCCAATGCTAAAACACATTCAACAGCCTCTTAATATCTACGAAGCTCTTTTAGGTAAATCCAGCATTTCTTGAGAAGTTAAATCTGGTTGCTTTGTCATGATCTAGACTGCAAACAGGCAGCCTGAGTAACTGGAATTTAAAAATGCAAAATCAACAGCAAATCCAGTTTAGTTTTTGGCATCATATTGTGTTTGTCTCAGCAGTAATAACAGTTACTATGTTGTAAAACAAGTATCTAGCAAACAAACAGGTCAGATGCATTTCAAAAAGTATTTTTTTTCCACTTATTTGACAAGACTATTCATTTACACACTCCTTGCTAAATCACAGGATGAGTTTAATGGGAGGAGAAATCTGGGATTGCCCGAGATGGATAACTGGGGCAAATCACACTTTGGAAGAAAATGTGAAGCAGAGAAATCTGCTGCCTTTCAGCTCCATGCAGCTGTACTCTGGAACCTTGCAAGTTGTGTCCCATTTTCTAGGGCTCAATCACAGTAACAGGCCTGCAGGGTTGTACTTTCATATTAAGCAGTCACTGCTGCTGAACCCCATCCCCAGTCTTCCCCTCCGCTCCACACCCCACTCCCTCCTGCCTCCTTGCCACTCATCTGTAAAGTTGATCTTGGTTAAAGCCAAACAATGAATTTGCTGGCTTGGCTTTGCTGCCTGGTGCAGTTCATCAGCTGGTGGTGTAAATGCTGGCAGAAGGGAGGTGGTGGGGAGCTGATGGGGAAGCAAAACTCAAAAGCCAGGTGGGACTGCAGCAGGCTTAGCTCTGGGTGCAGCTAGAAGATACAGCAGAGTCAATTTAATAGCTTGTTGCTGCCAAAAATATCAGTCCAACACTCTCCTTCCCCTCTCTTCTACACCTGTCTGCAGCTGGAGAGCCAGGTCTCTAAAGCCCAAGTGACCTTGTGGTGAGCCAGCTCAGCTCATTAAAGCGTGGGATAACTGAGGTTGTGTTTTAACTGCATGAGAGCTGGAACGGCTCACTGAGGGATCAGAGAAACAGCAGAGCCAGGACACAAGATGTGCAAGTAAAGCATGGCCAGCAGCAGAGAGGTAGGCTGAGGGGGTAAGTACAAGAGTCATCCCCTTCCAGCAGCAATGACCTGTTTGGCTCAACTGGATCATCTAACTCCAACCTTCTGGTGTTTTGCTGGCTTATGTCAGCAAAAAGTGTTGTGAAACAACATCCTATGTCTCATTTCACCTATGCAGGTAAGCAAGACTTCAATGAGCAATTCGCATCACTACAGTTAAGAATATGCTGATGTACTTTTGGCACTAAAGCCCTATCTCAAGAGCCACCTATAATTTCACAGGAAGCCCAACAAATGGCCTTCAGAGAGGTTCACTCATCTGCATTTCAAAAATGTGGACCATTATGCTAGTAGTAGTTCTCCTGAACGATAGCTTTAAGCATTTGTCATTGATTTAAAGTTTGAACTAGTTTGTTTTGATTCAAAACATCATTACACCTCCAACTTCATTTGTGTTGAGTTACTGTCCAAGCCTTCACATAAATTACTTTGCCAGCTTGCCAGAGGTCCAAGGCTGTGGTTCGCCTCACAGACACCACCAGCTGCAGGAACTCCCAGGATCTGCCTTTTGTTTGTTCTGACCTCATGGTGTTGCACCCTGTTCCTTCAGCTTTGGCACTTTGTGGGGCTACGCTGCAAAGTGGATAACCACAGCCACAATAAAAATATTCCAGCTGCCCCCTTTTTTGGAGGAGGTAGTGCCTCAGGCTGCAGTTTCAGCAGGAATACTGCCTTATTGTATAGCCAAGCACCATAATTCCCCCTTGTACACACACAGTTTATATCTGCCCATATTTCACATACAGCACCCCCTAACATGCATCCATATGCATGGCTGTGATGGGAATGGGAATAAAGGACCTACCAAGCTGTAACATAATCTGGGAAAGGAGAAAACCTAAAGGCACTAAATTCCCTTCTCTAGTCCACAGCAAAGATACACAAATAGTGTGATATGTTTAAACAGATACTTCTTGGCATTTTGCTCACAGAGACCCTCACTGTGCCTTTCACTTCCCCACTGGTATGTTCTCATTTTTGAGCTTCTTCCTGCACTGTGCCAGAAAGCAGGTAATTCGGTTTCTATGCTAAAGCCTACAATAGCAGATAGCTCCCAGGAACAGAACTTTTTTATCCACCTTGTTATTTACGCAGACTTCCTGTATTTTTAAACAAGCCAAGGTTTGAAAGAGACCTAGAACTCACCCAAACAGTTGCAAAATAATCAATGGCATCTGAATCTGCAGTCACCTTCCCAAGAAGATTATCCAGCATGGAAAAGAAAAGCTACTGAGCAAGAGTCAAGCACTCTCTGCACTACCAACAGGCACAACAGGCTGTCCTGGGTGCTCCAGGCATTATTTGCTTCAGCAGAGCAGACCCTGCCATATCCGAACCAGTTAAACTGGCTCCAGAAGTACCGCAGGAGCCCAAGGGCAGGTAGTTGTTCATCTGACTGGGACGAATACAGAAGCTGCAAATAGTGTCAGAGATTTTTTCCCATTCCTGCTGTCATTTTTGACTGCCAGAGTCATTGGGCTGACAACTGGAAACTATGTGAGCTGTGGAGACAGTAATTCTGCTATATCCAAAGGTGACAGGCCTGGTGAAGTCTGCACAGTGGCAGGCTCTGCAGAGCACTGAGCTGTCCACGGTGAGTATGGCAGAGGGTATGCTCTGACATGAGTTGGCCAGCACTGTTTTGGCAGTGCACATTAGGTGAAAGGATTGCAGTGATCTTGCAAACGCTGATGGCTATGTTGCATCTGTGATAGTTTTCCTGGTGGTGAAATTAGTTTCCCTGATGATGAAATAGGGTTCCTAGTCTGATAGGGAAGAGGTGGGGCATATAATTAACCAACCACGTAGCTGGGAGCACATTATTTGTGTAATGGTTCCTTGGGTGGACTGTACATGTTTGGGACAGACACTTTCTGCTCTTTATTAAGCAAACAGTAAGGATAATTTACATGTCAACACCGTTAACTTCTGCAGCAGTAGGGAGGAGATAAACTCACAGATTTGCTCAATTAACTGTGAGCAATGTCTCACTTTGGTGCCACAGTTAAACGATATTTGGGAATACCTTGATCTTTGTGCCTCTCAAGAAATAAGTTCATGGGAACTCAAAACATACTTAAGCCAAATGAAGATCTTCAGACAAGTAAACTAGAAACACAAGCTGCTGCTTTCCATGACCTATGCAAACAGGGCTCATTTTGTGAGTGGAGATTAAAACAGCGCAGTCACCTCATCTCTGGACTCCTACTTTCAAAGCAGCTTTGTTAAACCTTCCAAAAACCTTCGTGGAAATGAAGTTATACAAGATGGATTGTGAGGCCTCAGCAGCTTACAGCTCACCACTGCTGCTCACCTAGTCTCCCTGATCTTCTCCCTACAGCGTGATTACTCTGTTTACCTGCTGCTGTCCTCAGAGCCTGTCAGACCTGTTTCCTCAGCCAGCTCAAATCACTAATCCAGGAGAAAAGTGATCCAGAGGAAAAAAGGAGGTGTCTTGTCTTCTACTGGGCAACTGATCTGAGCAAAGAGTGTACAAGCGTACAACACATCAGAAATGATTCAAAGGTGCAGGCAGGAGACATGGCTGAGAGCAATGGAATGGGGGAGTCGGCTTTCAGCAATTCTCTTTCTGCTACACAGAGCCCATTAAGATTCAAGATTCCCCCTTTCCTTTATATCAGCTTCCCCAGACTAGTCCCTTTTTGCCTATAGTGCAATAATACAGTGGTCATTTTGCTACTTGTTGGAGAGTAAACTTTAGCATGGGCTACATTTCTGATACTGACAAGGCAAACTTTATTAGCATCAGGCTGAAGTTAGCTAACATGTTTTCAAAAATTCATCATCTATCCAAGTCTACACAAGCACATCGAAAGAGTGAGAGACTGCACAGCCTCATATACTGATTTCACCAATGAACGGGTGATAATCTACTGAATCCTGCTTTTGCACTTTCAGGTACAGTCAATGAGAATTACAGTACTAGCAAGAGATCAGTGATGGTGGGAAAAGCAATTTGCAAATTCAAAAGAAACTGATGTCAGTAAGATTTAGAGGAACTTGCAAATGTTCTACTATAGCTACTGTGGAGGAGTAGTTTAGGGTCCTGAATCGTACAGATTCACAGAACTATTTGGATTTCACAAGAAGATTGGCATAAAGTATTCCTCTGCTCCTACATCACAGAGTAGCCCTCTGAGGCAGGTGGGACATTTGACCTATTTTAAATAACACAAATGCAGGTATTCCAAAAAGCTGTATTTGTTGACAAGAACTGGAGTGTATTTCCCAAGCACTTTGCATCACAAAAAGACAACTTTGCAATCAAATCGAAGTCATCACTATCACTGGACAGCAGGTAGCAGCGGTGCTTACATAAAAAGCTCTATACCAAAGTACTTTAAGATGACCAAATATAATTTCTGGGGAAACGAAGATACAAAATTGCTTCTTGTATCTCTGTCTAGTCAGAATGCTGCTCTCCTTTCTCAGTTAAACTAGCTATTGACTAATGAGTTCTTTACCCTCAGCTTTGCTTCCCAGAACAGTCTTCACCTGTTGCGGAAAGCAAGAAAAAAAAAACCAGGAGTTCAAGGCTGATAGAACCTTTGGATAACAATCAGCTCAGCTTTGGGAAGTTTTCCAACTCTTGCTTGCTGCTTAAAAATATTATTCACATTTTCAATGCTTTTGTCATCTTTCTTTCTTCTGTTCCTGTTTACTTGCACCTCCACCTTCTTGCCTGCTCTAGTTCTTCCAGTGAAGCAGTGCACACTTTCTGTTCTTCCTGCTCCAAATCTTTGCATGTACAAGTATGTAGTGAAGTATGTGCAAGCTCCATCCAGGCAAAGCTCTTCAAATCTTAGAGCAGGAGCCCCTTGCACCTCGAGCAGGCTCTCTGCACTCCTCAGAGCCTCATCAAAGCACTGCCTCCAGGGCTTTTCCCTCATTTCCCTAATAGCTGGATCTTCTGCTTGCAAAGGCACCTCCTGAGACAACTGTCTCTTGCTCTATGGCCTTGCCCTTCGCAGCTCTATTCCGCAGCTGCCATGGCCAAAGCGATGAGCCCGGGCTCTGGCAGAAGGAGAAACACCAGTGAGCCTCCAGCACCATACAGCAGCAAGGCTCACAGGGAGAGGGAACAGCACAGAGGCAGAGGAGGCAGCTTCTTCCCAGTGCATGAGCATTGCTGTGTGTGCAGAAGGTTGCTTGTCCCCAGCTGCAACAACCCTTCTCCCCAGCCAACCCCTTTCCATACAGGGGCTGGTAGAAATGTCGTCCTCTGCATAATTGGTAGAAAGAATGAAATTGTTGAGTTGAAAAAAGAGAGAGAAAATAAGAGAGGGAAAGGCAAAGGTTAGACAGACTATTCGTTGCCTTCCTGCATCCTCATTGGGGCATCTACTTCTTCCTATCCTGTCCAACATAAGCACCTGTTAGCATCACAGGCAGAGTGGTAACAGAGCTTTTTATTTACAATTTTAATGTCACATTTGAGGTTTGTCATCGTTTCCTCTGTCCCCGGCCACTTGAAAACAAAGTTTTTTTCCCGTGAGCCATGTCATTCTCCAGTTTTGACTTACTGTGTCACCTACTGTCTTAGTCTCTCCAGTCATGGCTTTCCCTCTTTTCCTACTTATCTTTCTCCTTTCCTAGGATATGCAGATTATTTTCTCTCTCTCTTTAAAGCTTCTTCGAATGTTAGGCAGACCTCCCTGGGGAGGTGATACCTTCACCCACCAGAAGCGCAAGACTGAAATACACACAAGATCAGTGTCCTGCTGGGAATATGCAGTGTTGTCCTTAGGGAGACAGTGGCCTGGCACTTTAAAAGCTATGAGATTTGTATCACTTTGTCATAATCCTTCTCCTTGACAGAAGAATATTCTCTAAGAAAGGCCTCAGTCACCATCAGAAAAGCAAAATGGGAATATTATTTTCAGGTACTACAGAGTTCTCACTAAGCTAGTAAAATAATAACACTATGCTGCATGAGTCAAATAGAAATCATCCTCCTGCTTCTGAAAATCCACAAGAAATACTCTTTCATTTTAACACAATGCTGAACTTTGGGACAAACTCGCCAAAGGGAGTTCATTCCCTGTGTTTCTTCACAGGTTGGAGGTGAGATGCTACCACAAGATTTGAGAGCATAAAGATGAATGCCAGTAAATGTATTAGTAATTAATCTTCCTTGCTTTTCTCTCACATTACATCCCAGCTCTTCTGTGTCAGCTATCTGTGCAAAGCTCACAACAAACTTCTCCCTTGGTTATATTTATATGTTCCTGTAGAACATTAACAAAATGTCAGCTTTTCCTGAGAAGACTGTTAACACTTCATTACTCATGATAACTACTAAAGGCTTGACGTGTTTGATTTGCCAGGCTTTAGAAAGATACATTTTAAACACCACAGGATAAGGTAGTTGCAATGAGCAGTTTGTTTGTTTGGTTTTTTTTTAAACAATTCTCTAGTCTGGATGCTGTGGTATGCAATTAGGCAGAAAGGCTGAGCCTGGTGAATGTGAAAACCCTGAACAGACTATTCCATTTCCCCTTCAAACCCAGGTTTAATGCAAAGAGCTACAGATACAACGTGTGTTAGAAATAGTGGATAGAAATATAAAAACCAACACCAAACAAAAAATCTTTGTAAGTTAAAATGAATAATATATATCCCTATTTTTCCAGCCCTATGTGCACTATTTTTCATCCCATGCCTGTTACCATTGTTGCTAGAAGTTACAAAATTCCTTTCGCATCCTTCAGAAAATTATTCTTGCAGGGCAACACTTCGCTGCTCTTACTCTGCAAGTCACCAGTTTCATCCAGTAAGACATCAAGTCACATTGATATAAAAAAGTGTGACTAAGGCAAGCTTGGTTCTCCCTTCTATTAAAGAAAAAAAAAAAAAGAGCACAGTAAAACCGTCAGCCCCTTAAGTGTCGTAGTTCAGAAAGCATTTCTTTTCTACCAGAACAAGTGTTAGGGATGGGAAAAAACACCCAAATGTAAAAGTCAGGACTTCGGTTTTATATCGACAAGTATTTAAACCGAGCAAAGGCTCCCGGGTGAGTATCAACGAGCTAAAGAAAGACTTAAAAGACATTTGTTCACTGAGAAGACTTGAATTATATTTTATTTTAGAAAGTTTGTATTTAATCAAGTCTTCACAAAAGCATGGAGCAGTGTGAACTTTACCAAGGCTTTTTTGTTAAACGCTTAATCCACACCCACATCAAAACAAAGACAGAAGGCTGAGCTCTTTACATATGAGAAGGTGACTTTTCACACATAACCTTAACAGTAAACCTTTTGTTTTTTTCAGGGAAAGACAAAGCTCCTAGATAATAAAGTTTCCTTAATTTACATATCTTCCAAGAAGTGGAAATTGCAAAACTACAGACAACAAACATTGGCTAATCAGTCTAGGGGAAAAGGTGCAAAGGGAAAACTGAGAAATTAGTTTGTTTAAAAGCTGCACCAGGCAAAAAGGACCTTGAGCTATGAATGCTTTTGCTCTGCTAATCAACCTTAGGTTCTGGTGACCAGATAAAACGCAAAATCCTTGAATGAATGATTCTGACCTTGTACTAGTGTGAACAGAGCAGCTTCTTTTAAAACTCCAGTACTTGGTTTGTATTTAAACAAGTCTTCCCGAATAACTCTTTTCTCAAACAAGTCTTTATATGGGAAAAACAGCCGTGGATTTTGTAGTCATCTTGTGAGCAAGGTCTATTAAAGTCAGCAGGGCCTTGCCTGCTGTGAGATTTTTTAACCTGTAACTCTTAATCAGTGTAGCTGTCAGCTGCAGAGCCTGAGGAAGCTGTCATACAGACAATATTCAAATGTAGTTGTTTTTTTCCCACAGTGCTGCTGAAAGGAAACCCTTTTGTTAGCAAAGCCTGAGAGACATTAGTATCCTGAAACAGAAACAAAGTGAAGAAGGGTCTCCTAACCCGACAAACACTCTGCAAGTGCAATGTGTTCCCAGAGCTGAAAATACACTCTGCCACCCATTTCTAAATCTCTTCCACAAATATAGGTTAGAAGCGTTAAGAATTTGTGGGAAAGTTTTTCTTCAGTGGAGACCAGGGCCTGATGTTTATTCATACGCTGCAGTACGCAAATGAGAAACTAAGCACTTTGTAAATGGGGCAGCATTCTGCCTGCTTGATCCACTCTACTGACAGAACAGTTTGGTCTAATTGCAGACATACATAATATTTTCAAATGACAATTCTCCAAACAAGCCAGGGCCTGAGTTAACAGCAGTGAAAGGTGAAAAGCTGCCTACATACTCAGCTGAATTTTAGATTATTAAAGCCTACAGACAATTAAGATTTATAGTTGATACTGTCCACAACATAAATGCATTCTTCTGCCTTCAGTACTTCCAGTTCCACAGCATGTACCTTCAGCTGTTCCTTTACTGATTTCTCTGCTACACGCTTTCCCTGCCATTTGACCACAACTCTTTCGAAATGGGCCCTGAATGTCTTCAGTGTGGCCTCTACGAATAGTTTTGATTTAATGTTGCTAGTATCACTCAGCTCATGAGTTACTTCTGAGTTATGTCAGGCAGTTCCTAGTGGAGTAGATCCTGCTATGTATCTTGGCTTGTAAGACAAGCAAGAGTACAAACATGGTTACCTTGCTGATGGGAAAAACACTTCATCAAGAGCGACGGGCAGAAAATGATGAACAGCACTTTAAGGAAATCCAAAAGATAACAAAGTATGTCCAGTAACAAAGGTCAAGGGCTTCCAGCAACATTTCAGTATTACACCAATGGCAGGATAGTGTGGGATTAAGATGGAGAGTCTACATTTTCCAACATGCCTCTTTTGTTTTGGCATCCTAGTGTTTGGCTATTGAATTCCCAGCAACTAGCTGCCACCACAATTAAAGAGCATCTTTTGTAAAAGCAGTCAGGCAATCAGAGATACAGCAGCAGGAAGGAGACTGATGGCAAGAGGCACCCACAGAGCAGGAGAGCTGGTCAATATATATATAGCTGCCACATACATGTCAGCTTAGAAACAAGCCCCGCAGCTGAGTTTCAGCAGTGAGCAGCCTGTAGTGGCACAAGCAGCAATGTGGAGTTGGTCAGAATGCCCAGAGGGAAGAGCTGTACAGGTACAGAAGATATCTGTAAAGAGGAGCCTCAGAATGCCCAGAGGGAGGAGCTGTACAGGTACAGAAGATATCTGTAAAGAGGAGCCGGCACAGCACAAACCATGACCTGGTCTTCATGTACCTGTTTATACTTTGTTTCAGAACAAAAGCTCAGCATTGAAAGTATTTTCCTTATTTCCAGAAAGAAGCACTTTTCATTTCCATCCTAAATCTTCCAAAGGTGTAACGCCTGCAAAACTTGCCAACACTGCTGCATAAAACAGGTTCTGAAGCCTTAACTCTTTTTCCATAGTAGGATAAAATTCAGCTTTCCTATCCTGTAATGCTACTTGGAACAAGAAAGTCTTGTAATTGGTGGTACTGTAATACCACACTTAGTGCAGTTTGGGGTCTTTTGAATGTCTGACCTGTATTATTCAGGTCATCCAGATAGTTACTGTCAGTGCTGTCTACTCCATTTTGTTAAGCTGCATTTTGTGTTAGTGAGATGCTCCATCCTGCTACCTATTAGGAGCACATCACAGCCTCATGCTCTGGTTGATAGTGTAACAGATGCCTTCCCTGCAAGCCTGTGGCATACAGCTTTATTTTTCTTTCCAGAACTAAGTTTCTGATGGAGAACTGCAAGTAAGCTGGCAGAAAATCCCAGAAAATTCTGTGACTAGTCTCCTCCCTCATTGATTTATATTTTTAAATGATGCCATATTTTCAAGGCTGTCTTTGTAAGGAGAAAGACAAGAAACATTCAGAGATCTCTTTCATCTTCCAGGCCTCACAAATGGGAGAGGATAGGCAGCCACAAGCCTTGTAAGCTGCAAAATCCTAGCCTCTACTGCCAGCATTTATCTTCCTACTCTGATCACCAGTAAAGGCAGCAACAGTGATAATAGTTATAATGATTCTGCTGTTGAATCAGGAAAGGCCCCACCAGCATCCCCTGCATACCATCCACAGGGTGTACATACCCTCCTTCTTAACTATAGACCAACTCTCTAGGTGACTCTTATGATTTGAGTCCAACAGAGGAATCCATTTGCTGCACAAGG
This sequence comes from Ramphastos sulfuratus, assembly GCA_013399055.1. NCBI lineage: Eukaryota > Metazoa > Chordata > Aves > Piciformes > Ramphastidae > Ramphastos > Ramphastos sulfuratus. The sequence goes on from WBNM01030180.1 coordinate 817,755, forward strand.
GGAGAGCATACTCCAGATGAGCAGCTACTTGCTCAAATTTTGATACCTCCGACTTCAACAATAGTATATTTCTTCTCTCCTTGTGCTTACTAAAGGCACAGTCCGAGAATGAGAGCTTTTTTTTTGCTTTTACCACAAAGATGGAATTCTGGGTTTTGGGCTGGTTTTTGGGCTCTCATGCCAGATGTGATTATTCTGTGACAAGGCCCCTTACAACAAAGATGAACAACAGGCATGTTGTAAAAGAATTTTCCTTTATCACTAAGAGTTTTAGAAAGCTGAGGAGTTCCTGAACTTCTTCAGAATTACTAATAAAATTTTTCTTCTTTGTCCTAACGGAAACAAAATCATTGTGAACACAGTGTCACTACAAATCTTTCTCCCGGCCTGAATACCTTTTGCATCCATGGGGCAACAGCAGCTAGATGTGAGAAAGCACAGAGGTCTCAAGGCAATCAGATTTTATGCAGAAAGGGAATGCACAAAGGACAGACGCTGAAAATATCTCTGTATGTATGCCCATCAGGTACACATCAGTGAAAGGCTGAAGCACAAAATTATTCAACATCTTGGAACTCACAGGGTCCTTCTTTGTGGCTGTTGTCCTGAGACTGCCTCAGCTATGAGAAAAACAAACCCCAGCTGGATCTTGCACATTCTTGGACACTGTGTCAAACAACAAGAAGATGCAAACCAACAGAAAAGCTAATCCCAACATTCAGCTAAACACATCCCTAGGCCAGCCCATCTCATGCCAGCACTTGGCCTGAATAACGGAGTCATTATTTTCCTAGGTTTTGACCTTGAACAGTCAGGTTTATCTTACTGAGTTCCCTTTGGCCTTGGCACACCAGCTTTCTGAATTAATTTCCAAACCTGGTATGTGATGACTCTGTTTGTCCTGGCACATCATACCCTGACTTATCATCTGAATGGAGCAACAGTGGTGTAGTATGTAGAATGCTCTAGTACACTGCTGCAAGGGTCACCTGAATTTCCAGTTTGTTTTGAATGGGGTGGCAGACCAGCTCAGAGGATAAGCAAGTGGACATTACTGGCTGTTTGGTTATTTGTATTGCTTATTATTAACCTAAACATTTGTGACTGGTCACCATAGTTCCAAAGTGGAAGTCAGACTTCAGATATTAGTCTGTCTTCATGTGAGTAGTTCTTATAGTCAGGTGTTCTAGCTATATTCTAAATTAATTTCTAGGTCTTCATCAGCCTCTAATTTTAGCATCACTGTCCTGAGTTTGTGTCATAAGATATACCTACTGCTTTCTGCAGCCTCCGTATTGGAACAGCATCCTGGTTTTCTGCTAATACATAAATCCCTATAATTCATATAGTGAAATATCTAAAAGATAATATTTTCAGCTTTAAGCAAAGACTTGCTCAAATCACATTGTCACTGTAGTTTGTGCAAGGTCTCTTTTTGCTTTCTGAATGTGCAGTCTGAGATACATAATTGATACATGCTAGGGGAAAAAAACAATGTCACTGTATAAAATGGTGGAGATGTAAGAGAGAAGCACCTTTTTGGAATGGCACTGGTTTGAAATGTCCCAGCCATGAGCTAATATTTGTTGCTGACATAAAGAAATTGGGAGCTTCCATTAACATCTCCTTCTTTTAAAAATCTAGTTTCTGTGAGCAAGTAGAAGCTTTTAATCAGACAAGCCAAAAAAACATGGACAAAGCATGGACACCTGTGCAGGACTGCATGGGAAAAGTGAACTGCAGCTATTCTGGAATGGGTTTGATGGGCTAAGGCTGGAATGAGTCCCTACTGTGACATTTTTATTCCACCAAATCACTGCTTTATTTTGGAAGACAGCACACATATGCATACTTACCCTGAGCAATTATTCTGGCCAACAACACTAGGCGGGCAAGCATGGAGTGGGATTTTCAGACCTATATGAAGTTTGTCTGGCTCACCTCAAAAATCTGTCAGAAGATTGTGGTTTAAATCTCTCAAACCTCAACACAAAAGCTCAAGCCTGTAGCCAGAGCAGTATGGGTGTTATAATTTATATTAGCAGTATTTTACCGTACTCAAAAAGTGAACCAAAAAAACCCTTCTTAAAACCTATTAAACACAAACTACAACCAAGAGAAAATAAACTGGAAAATGTTCTGAGATTTTTCCTCTTCATATTTTAATAGCTAAAGGCTCAGCTGAATTTGACGGACTTTAGTTAACACTTTGAATTGAAAACAGAAGTGATTCTGTCTATGCATGTCTGAGAAGGATCAGGGGTTTCAAGATAATTTGATCTTTCTGACAATTTTGAAAGCGCTGCTGTGAACAGGACTAGAGCCTAGAACAATTTTCAGCCTGTGAGCCACAGAACTGCAGTAATGCATGGAATTCAGGATGTCTCTGGAGGGCTTCCAGAGGGTCACAGAAAGATAAAGAAGAAAAACCAGCAAATGAAACTTTGCTTGGCAGATAGTTGCAGAGCCCTAAGAAATGCTTTGTGAATCGGCAAACAGGGAGGCTGACCTAGACTGTTACCAACAGTTGAAGAGGAGCCATCCGGACCTGTACAAAGTCCACAAACGGAAACATCTAGAGAAGTTTGCAAAGTCAGTGCTGTGTGTTAGCCTGGGATACCATCAGCATCAGCTAAAATACTAACACTGTTGAAGAGCTTGTCATTGCTACAGTTACCAGTTTTGGCTGGTGGACAACAACATTTGGTAGTATTAACACTTATTGAGGAAAAAAGACATGCTAGACTTTAACCCAGGGAGTTTATTCTGTACAGCTTGTAGGCAACACGTTTTTAAGTGCCACATGTTTGAGTCAAGAGTGAAGGGATAGCACAAGCAAAACCATACCTGTCATAAACAACCTAGATCTTCATACTACTCTCTCTATTTTTCTCTATTCACACCAGGATTTCTGTGACTAACAAACAAGTTTTATCACTTTGATATGTATAGGTACTTGTTTGAACTGTTTTTTGAGAAAACATGAGATAAATAGAAATTGTAGCTGAAAAATGCAACTGCAGTAACTGGGTATAAACTCCTGTGTAGCTGAGTATAGATTCAAAGGTACTAAGCTTTAACTTTAGGACACCATGGAATGATTACATTTTCTCCATTACCCATGGCACATAACCAAACTTCAGCAGTAAGGTTAACCCTGTGCTAGCCAAGCAGGTATCTCAGTATTTGTAGATGTACAAAGGTATTTTAAAGAAAAATCTCAACAAGCTCATATAAACAAGATTAAAAAAAAAAAGAAAAGAGAGAGAGAGAGAGAAAGAGCTATCAGAGGAGTGAAGGTGGATTTTGTACAGGATTAACCACTTAGAAAGGCTAAGAGGGAAAAACACAGCAGCACAGTAATCCTAATGTGGTTGAGAACTCTCTATTAGATTTACCAGAGCTAATGAGATTTAAAATACTTGCATTTACACACAGATTCAAATTGTTTTCTGACCTGTCATTTTTTATAATGAAGGAGTTTGTTTTAAAAAGGAGAGAAACAAACAGTTCATATAATCCTCATGGTTGCAAATCCTGCCTGCAGCTCACCTTTCACTGAACTGAATCAACTGCAGAATAATCCAAACCTTATTTTTGCATTTATGAAAGTGAGCTGTGGTATCAGAAACACACATCTACAGACAGAAATAGTTGCCAAGTCATTTCTCTCTGTCATGCAGGACTCATATACATGTACATAGACAGCCATTTTTATACTGATAAACACTCTTTGAAACTCCTTTTTTTTGTGGGATAAGCAGAGAGAGTCCTGTTAGTATTTTGGCACTTCTCAACCAATTAAAAAAAGCCACTAGATTTTGCTTCCAGTTTCATGCAACCCTAGAAATATCATAAGAATTGCTAACAATATATTGTACTGAAATCTCACTTGCAGTCACCTTCTGGTGTTTGAACCTCTACAGAACTTAGACACTCTCTGAAGAAAATTTCTAGCTGTTATGGTTATGAAAAAAAATCACCATAATTTGAAACAGTGCTCTGTATTTTCAGCTGTTTCCAGACTTGCCTGTGTAGCTGTATCCTCAGTGTACTTATCTTCATGTAACAAAGATTTCAGATCTTTATTTTATCGCAAGCATGTCATAGTTGTTGAGGAATTATGTACAAATTAGCATTAATAAAGGATACTGATAACTGGGAAGAGTAACTAAGAAACAATGTGCTCTACTGCCTTGAGCCATCCTAGGCTGAGTATTGGCTCTGTATCTCAGACATGGCACTACCACTGCTAGCATCTTTACAAGTTTTGTTATCCACAGATTATCTGGATAAAGTTGGAAGCCACTAAAAGAAGAGCTAGAAAGAAATGTTATTATATCTTGTAAAACTCATCAACCTCCACTTCTCCCTTTATCTCCTTTTGAATAAAGCTGAGTGCTTCTGTACACAGCATCTACACAGCAGGCAAGTGGAAGAAAGGTGTGATGCTATCTTCAGAAGGAAACAAGCCCCCCAACATTGTAGTACGTAGGCTGACAGAGTAAGCTTTACAGCCATACATCTGAGACACTCAAAGAGTCATTGCAACTGTGGATACATTTGCAAGATAAAGAAGCTCCATGGAAAAGTCACAATCTAAATGATGCAGACTCCCCTCCCTCTCGAAAAAGAAGAGACAGAAAAAAAATGTAGTTAAAAAAGGAGCACATTTGAATTTTGGGACTACATGGCAATAGCAGTCTTTAGGACATTAGATGTTTAACAAGCACAGCCTTTATTGGGGAGTTAGCAAGGATTTATAGGAGATGTTGATGGCCTGTAATGGCCATAGCAGCTGTTCCACACAGTTAAATGTGGAAATCCATATGGAAAAGGTGATGTTGCTAACCAAAATGTCTGGGGTTTGTGGGCATTGAATCACAGAACAATTGCAGTTGGAAAAGACCTTTAAGATCATTGAGTCCAACCATTAGGACTTGATACAGCAACCATAATGTTAAGCAGGGGGCTGGGTGAATGCCCCCCATCACAATCCAAAGTGCAGTTCAGGCTGGCACCAAAGCAACCCAATTAGGCCCGGAAATAGCTCTGGTTCTTCACTGACACTACCCAGGTACCTAACCCAGGTATTCTGAGCCATTATGATGGGCTAACTACCTGCTTTCTGGTTATGGTAAATACTAAGATGGGCCTTCATGGCTAACCAGGCATCTCTTTTTGTACAACAGACTGTTTGATATGAATGAAAAGAAACCCTGCTGGGAAGTTTACATATGCACCTCTTCTGAGGGACACATACATATGGCAAATGCTGCCTTAACAGCAGTTCTCCTTCTCTGATGAATTTCACTTATTTGTCTCAGTCACTAAAGTGATTTCTTCCTGTTAGTTGAGAATGACTTCTTGTAAGAGAGTTACTTTTATTATGGAATTCCTTGAAGACATAGTTTTGCAGTCATTTGGAAGAACAGCAGCATACAATAGGGGACGTAGTAGCTCACACTGGAATAGGTTATAGCTTGTCCATTAGTCAGGTGTGTTACAAGCAACAATAACATTCTTGTCAATTAGCTCCAAAATTGTCATTTTCTCCAAGGATAATTTTTTCCAAGTACAAGAATAAACTTCATCGCTAATCATGTTCAAATCTCAATAATTATCACACTTGAAGTAAGGGAAAGTAATGAAATTGTCCATTTTATGAAGGAATGTCATAAACACCACTGCAAAGAAGCAAATTTTGAAGAACAAGATTTGGCTGATATCCTTGAAGTTTGCTAAGCAGCACTACCACTACCTCCTTTCTCCTAATCCATAGCACTCACCTAGACTCTAGTTATGCCCTCATCTTAACTTATCTTGTGTTAAAATCCCAGCTTTCTTAAAACGTAAGCGTAAAAAGACCCTTTCTAGAGATAGAAGATAATTTCACAGATACTTACTGGGCTTCACTTGCAGCAGCCACTCTATCATTCCAGCCACAGCCACAAAAAGTGCAGAGACTCACATCCTGATCACTCCTCTGAAAGTAAGGCAAATAAATAGCCTCTAGCATTTGGTTTCTGATGAGGTAAACTGCTTGCACATAGCAGTCTGCCTCTTATGACACTTCTGGGACTGACACAGATGGTGAGTCAAAGTGCTTTCAAATAGTAGCTTTATGCTCATGGAGTCCTTGTTTTCCAGACTCTATTTTCCCCCAAGAATAGGTGTTTTAAAAATACTTTTATCTCTTCTACTTAAAAGAGCCCATCAGGAAAGCCTGCCAGCAACTGACAATGAGGACAGAGGGGAGGGAAACTGGGTTGCTCATACCAGATTATCACCAGCTATCTCACACTTAGTGTGCTCTAAGGTATAAGGATGAAAACAAATCTTGTGCTTAATGATATGGCCATGCTGATGTAGCTGCTTCATAAAAGACCATGATTTGGACTGGGCTTGTTAGACCAGTACATACAAGAACTTCAGGATAGTGGGAGCAAAAACCTGCTTACTGAACAACTACTTGGTATTAGCTGTGTCTGTGCTTATGGAAGAGTAAGTTGACAGCAGTAAAAGCATAGATATCTGTGTACGTTATTCATGTACATTGATCTGTCAGCTGCAGTTAAAATCCTCTTGATAACTTTACATATTGATGAAAACTGTGCATGTTTTACCATAACTGGAGACAATCTTCTATCTATTCAAAAAGCAACACCTGATAACACACTGCTGAATTACTAGGTAAGTTAGGCAAGTTTAGTCAAAAGACAGAGCAAAACTTTGGCTACATTTTAGCTCCCTCATAAGCACTGTAGGAATCTAACTCCTAAACTCCAAGTGTCATGCTGCTGCAGCTCTGTATCGACAAGTTTCCTGTTACATTCACTAGGCTGTGTTTATTTGGCTGTGCTGAAGGAGACTAATGGTTAAAGTACTCCTGTCTCTTTGTGGCTGAGGGAAAGCATCTGAGCTCAACACTTCACAGATTTCTGGGAAGCTAATAAGATGTGTGGCTGATGCTGCATGCCAAGAAGTGGGCAAATGGCAGTAGAAAATCATTTCAAGTTGCTTCAGGATCTCTGCTGAGTCATATCAGTTTCAGTGGCTGTGTGAATGAGTCTGTGTGGATTCCACATCACACTCAAAACTACTAGAAGGAATTTTTGCCTGCCTCTAATGTTTTTATAACTAATTTATAACATCTGCCTGAAAAAAACACCAAAACAAATTGAAAAATGCAGAGTAAGGCAGTGTGTCTGAACATCTCATACAGCCATCATGTGACAGATCCAAATCCCACTTCACATGCACCATCTCTGACAAACATTTCTCACAGTCCAGCTGTTAGATGGTGAAACTGTCATCAACACAGACAGAACTTCTCCATTTCTACAAATCCTTTTCCTCTTCTGACACAGCAGCTGATGCATCTCTTACTCTCATCCACACCTTGCCTATTTTAGGTCCAGTAAGTGACTCAAGGCACCTCCCTTTAACAAGGTAGGTGGGCAGAGCAGAAAATTATTTATTTCTCAGAGGAAGCACTGAGAGGCATTTCTACTCAGAGATAGGAGTTCTGAACCCTGACTTTCCTCTCTGCTCTCTTCATTAAAGGAAAAGAATAACCCTACCAAGCAGCAAATTGTAACAACTATGCTCAGCTCCATGGCTCTTGCTGGTTAATAAATGTGGTGAGAAGACAGAACTGGCATGGAAAGGGATAAAGCCTTGATTTCACTGGTGTATCAAAGCCACTCTGCAACTCACCTTTTCACTGCAATCCTCTCAAGAAATCCCAGTTTATACATGTAATGGATGGAGAGGGTCCAGAGGAAGGCCGCAAAAAGTATTAGAGGGCTGGAGAACCTCTCCTATGAAGACAGGCTGAGACAGTTGGGATTGTGCAGCCCGGAAAAGAGAAGTCTTCAGGGAGACCTTATGGAGTCCTTCCAGTACCTGAAAGGAGCCTACAAGAAAGCTGGGGAGGGACTGTTTACAAGGGCTTATTATGACAGGACGAAAGGTAGTGGTTTTAAACTAGAAAAGGGTAATTTAGATTGGACATCAGGTAGTGGAACACTGGAACAGGTTGCCCAGGGAGGTGGTGGAGGCCCCATCTCTGCAGACATTCAAGGTCAGACATGATGGGGCTCTGAGGATCCTAATCTAGTTGGGGATGTCCCTGCTTTCTGGAGGGAGGTTGGACTAGATCAACTCTAAAGGTGCCTTCCAACACAAACCATTTTATGATTCCCTGACAGAATTGGCTCATTGCTACAATGAAATTGTGATAAGTGCAGATTTACATATGCAGTTCTTGAAGACTTTTTTTATTGACTGTTAGTTTTCTTTTTTAAAATAGTATGTAAAAAAATTGTATTTGGAATATAAACCACTCTATGGGATCATAATTTCAACAGACCTCCAAAGTAAAGCTTTGCTGGTAGACAAAAGCAAGTCTAATAGGGAGAAATAAATAACTTCTCATCCTCAGTGCTACCATTTGTATTGTCAGATTGCTCCTTGTAACCTTAGATCATAAAAACATAGAACAATGTAGCCCAGGACTTAGACCACGGTAGAAAGATCTGTTAAATCATCCAACTTCCTACAGCATTGTGCTCTGTTCAGTCTAGAGGCTTCTTTCATTCCTCTTACAACAGCATTTGAACTACAATAACTGAGAGCCAAAAAAAAAAAAAAAAAAAAGACTAGCCTGCATGTTGCAGTTTATTCCATCTGTATGTAATTTAATCATACTAATTAGCTGAACTATCATAAATATCATATTCTCCCTCTGTCATCACTGTCCACATTCTCTGTATTTATCTGCAGATGCCATGAGCACTTAGTTGTGCTTGCTGTATGATAAACATTGTTATGTCAGGAACTCTGCTGCGATAAAGCTGCTCTTAACAAACAGCCACCCTAAGGCAAAACCCAGCGTCCGCTGCACCGTAACAAGTGGCAACAGGCTATCAGGTGGCAACAAACACTCAAAGATTTACATCTAAGAGTTTGTCATATGTTAGCAGTTCAAAGCAAAGATTTTCAGGGGCCTAAGACTAATCTTAATGCCACAGTTTAACTCTATGCTATCTATTACACGTAGAGAAATTGTTTGCCTAAATCTTTGAAGCAAATAGAAGAGCTAATGTGATTAGATGTGGCACCATCCTGCAGCCAGGCAGAGATGAACAGTGCCCCTAACCTCTTGGGAGCACAGACAGGAGGTGCAGCAGATCAAAGAGAAGGAAGAGCAAGAAGACTGAAAGTTGTGCTGGTTTTGGAGATACTGGGGAGTATCCTTCAAAACACAGTTTGGTGTCATTGCTTCTACACTACTCACTCTGTCTTGCACATGTGATTTGTTTGGATGCAGCAGTCACAAAATTCAGCTTGAAGAATTTTGCAGGGAAACATTTAAATTGTTTTGATTGGTTTGGGTCTTGTTTCTCTATCAATATTCCATAAGATAAAATCAGGTTGTGCTTTTTAAAGATAACTTTCATCATAAATAGATAATGAAATAATTGAAATCAAATGTTCAGCGTCACATTTGAGTTTTCATGCAATCAAGCTCTGATCCAGGTCATAAATTTCAAAGATACATTTTTCTAATGAAAAAAATACATTTTGTGTAATTCAGAAGAGTTTTACACAGAACTCAGATGGATAAAGATGTGTAAATCAAAGGGAACTGATACCCAGGAGAGCAAAGCAGACAAAACAGCCCATCAGCAACTCAACCACATGAAAGACCACAAAGAAACTCCAAAGCCACCCACATAGCTGCCTAGAGGAGTCTGTCAAGGAATGAGAGGCTCTTGTTCAGCTCATGTTGCTGCTGGAAATGTGTTTGAAGAGCTCGGCAATACATCTGGACTTTACGAGTGGCACACAAAGATGAGAAAAATGAAATGGGATTGAATTATGTGCTGCAGCACACTGGTGGTGCCACATCTCAGCTAACTGGTATGAGATTGAATTTACAAGATAATGGAACAATCTCCTGCATTCTTTCCTTCCACAGGGCCAGCTGACAAACATATTCACAAAGTGCAGAGTTAACTAGATAGTCACCTGAAAGGCAAAGATAGGATTCTTTTCATAGAGTCTTAAGCTGTGTTTATTTTTTAAAGATATCTTGAAAGCCTCTGTTTCTGAAAAATTAATGAATACTCAGGACTTGAACATCAAAGATCTCTAAGACCAGACTAGGTACAGTATAGGATCAACCCCTTTATTTCTACATCCTTCAGAAACTACCAGTACTTACTGGTAGAGTAACAGAATAACACAGCTGTTGTAGGACTGTTACTGCTCTCTGTCTGTTCCTTACAAAGCTGGCAGGAATGCTCTACCTTTAGCTTTTCGCCTCACAAACCTGAAGACTTCCCTTCTCAAGATTATTTTGAAATACGAGATTGTCAAAACATTTCTTAGTAAATGTTCAAAACAACTCATCTTAAAGCTTGTTCTCTACTACACCAGCGTAGCTCTGCCAGCTGCACTGAAAAGTGAAGAGAGTTTTTGGTGAGAAAACACTTAATTAAAGTGCATTTTAGACTAATTATTTTTAGATGCCTTCAAATTGCTGCGGGGAGTAGAAGGGAGAATGAGGAAAAACCTGGAACGCTGAAGACACTTGTCTGCAACACTTGTTAAATGCTCCCTTGTTTTGTTCACTTTGTGAATCTGTAGTAAAATGAACAGCATCTTAAATACAGATGGTGGAGGCTGTGAACTCCTTATTCAGTCTATTTAATCTTCCACAGCACTTTTTGTTTAAATTTGTGACTCATAGCAGTGGCTTCAGCCAAGCTTAGCACAGACAGACTTTGTGCATGCCCACACAAATACTGATGAGTCTATTCCCACTGTTGGCTTGTGAGATTCCCACTATCACTATCTTGAGCTTTTTTGAGGAGAGATTACTCTTTGTATAGGCCTCTGCCAAAGTATCTCATATTCTGGTGATGGGAAGAGTCGGAGACAAGAGGCTCTATATATTCATTTTCATTTATGACCTAATATAGCAGATTACTTTTTGCATTACTTAAAATGAAATGTTTGCCCTATGAATTATGCTTTTATAGGCCCCTGCATAATGGTCTTTTCTTTACAGTTAAAAATCTCTTTAGGCAGTGGCATATATATATATATATGTATATGTGTATATATATAAGAATCATGTTGCAACAACATTTTCAAAATAAGAATCTACTCAAATGCCATTGCTCAGGGTTCCACACAGATAAGAGACTTCAGTGGCCAGAGCGAAAAATTAAATAGCTTTGACCATCTGAATTAAAATCCTCTTTCAAATGAGAATTCTCTTCCTCACGCAAATTTCCAGCACATGACAAGCTTAGAAATAGTTATATGTTTTGTACTCTGGTTGCCTGTCCACTCCTGCAATAATTAAACAGCACACTTGTTCAGTATGCAGATCTTCTGCTCAAATGCAGGCAGGATGAGATTATCCATACAGTACAGAAAGCCCAGCCTAGGGATCATTACTGTGCTACCATGATCTACATTTAAATAAAGGGTCCTACCTCACCCACTATTCTGAGATCAGTTCCTTTCTTCTGGTGACGCAGTTTTTAGCCAGATCAATTCTGTCATCTGGCATATTTTCTGGCTGCTCAAGTGCCAGTGTCAAGCCTAAGGGGGAGGCTGTGGAAATGCACACATTGGGGGCTGTAGGATCTCCCGGTTTGGTATTGCCTCTGATCTTAGGCTGGTGTAAATGATCCTGGCACCACACCTGAAGGTTCTGGCGGCCTATTATTAAGTGCAGCAGCACTGGTGAAGTCTAGCAGGGTTTAGTTGTTCTTGAAGTTTTACAGCAGGCTCAGCAGAGTGCTCTGAAACTCTCCTGCATATAAAGGCCTAAGAGCTAACCAGTTCTAACTCCTGGGTCTCAGACCTTTAAGCATGCAAGAGTGTTTCATATGTGTTATATACTCTACTGAGGCATCCCGGAAAGTGTCTACACTTTAGGATTAGCATAGGGTTGAATAAATGAAATTTGACATAAAAATTGAGGTAGGAGTTGTCTGTGTTGGAGCTTTTCCATTAATTTGGATGCAAAGCCTGTACATCCTTCAGTGGGCTTCTGCTGCACTGAAATTTACCTGACTGAGTCTGATAACAGACTGCTTCCAGCTCAGGATCTGGCTCATGGTGAAAAGCATACTTGTGAAGCTTGTACTCAAGGAATGAATGAAAGTTGGGTGTTTTCCTGGAGAAACTTGGTGGTGACAGCTCTGATTTCAAGCTACACATTTCAGGATTTTTTCTTGGCATGTATGCAGGTAGTCTATGGCTTTCTTTGTAAGGAGCCCACTGTTACCTCTGGGTCTCATAATGGACCTGTAGCTCTGAAGATGTTCCTGTCTTTATAAGCAAGATCTCAAGTAGATAAATTGTGAATTGGTGAACCCTAACTTCTGGTCCTCCCCTCAGCTCTTTTAAGACATTTGTATCTCAAGCTTCACGTAGGACTGCTGTAATTTTCTCCACATGTCACTCGAAGTAACGTTTATTTACAAATTTTAATAAAAAATCTTACCCTTTGTTTCCCCAATCAGCTTAGGCTGATCTAATACTTCAGAGCACACAGCTGGAAGACTCCAGATGTACCAAGAGGTGCACTTACAATTGACCAGCAAATTAAGATCTTTGAGTGTACAGTGGCAGTGCACTAGGTCAGTCTAGACCTCAGGGCAGCAAATGACTCATTTCTCTTCTGATTGTATCATACTTTTTCCCGTTTTCAAAACTATTTCTACAGCAACCGATTGACAAATTGATTAAAATTTAGGGGAACTTGCCATTATATGAGTAAGCTTCAAGTGAAAGAAACACCTAGAGAATCTTCTGAGTTCCTGTCCTTACTGTATTCTGTAATACAGTATTGACTTGAAAAGTGAAAGCTGGAAGATACAACTGCCCAGTGATAGGGCCAGTTGTATGACATTCAACAAGGCCACGAGTCACAACAGCCCCATGAACACTGCATGGGGCAGAGTGGCTGGAAAGTGCCTGGTGGAAAAGGACCTGGGGGGCTTTCTTGAGAGCTGCTCACTGTCTCTGAAAGGGTTCGAATCCTCCTCTGTTTTCTTCACAGCAGTTTTATTTCCATTTTCCATTCAAACAACTCTTGTTGTGCATGACTTTAAGCAAAGCAAAATAAGAAAATGGAGGAAACAAGTGCTTTTTGTGTCAAAGCTGTGCACTGATGCAGAAACATCGTCTCCTTTCGACAAAGAGGTTTTATGTGTTTGCTTTACCTGCTGCACTATGGGGAAACAAACTTCCATTCACTTTGTGCAACTGTAATCATCTGTACTCCTGTTTTACTGTGCCCTGTGCCCATTGCTGCAATTACAGAGATTTCACATTCCCTGAAGAAATATTTTATAGTTAAAATATACACACATACATATACATTTCAGAATATTTTGCAGGCTGAGAGAGCGGAAAGTTACTCACTGGCCTGTCAGTTTAGGGGCTGATGCTTTGACTTGGGTGTTGCACAGAACAAAACTGATCTGTTCTGGAATTTACAGAAATATGGCTACACAGGCAGAGACCAGACACAAACTCTGAGAAATGGACAATGGAAATGAATATGGGGTACCAAATATATTTTCCTACTTTCTATCTCATACTATGGAATGAAAGTGTTTATTTTGCTGGCTGATGTTTTATGCATTAAAAATACCAACTGTCGGAAACTGTATAAATTGTGATATATTTGTACAAAGGTTGAGAGTGAGTTGAATAATACAATGAGTAATATAGTGATGAGGGACATAATGGCTTATTTCTATCCTAGGTGACATCATGCATTAACTTTGTAGAATTAATCAGGTCTTCAAATGGGGCTGGGGAACAATCTTGGTGCCTCTCAAAGGAAAGGGTGTGGTAAACAACCAAGAGAAAAGGAAGTGATAGAGACAGAACATTCAAAATGTTCATTAAATGTGTCAAGGGAAGCACTGGAGGCTTCATTTAATAAACCTTGAAGAGACATCCATATCTCAAAAATTAAAGTTTAAAATATTTTCTTACAGTGATGGAACAAAGATGTGTAGTTAAACATAAGGGAGAAGTTCAAACTTTAACAAGCAAGTGAAAACTCTACAAGCTTCCACTATCACCAGTTGCTGGTGATATTACAGGTATTATGTTGGTGACGTGTAGATCACCATAGGGATAGATGACATCCAGACTTCAGGAGGTATGGTACTTCTTAGGCTAAATCTAAACTGAGGACTTTTCTGTTAACACAGCTTAATGGGGCAAGTCCTGAGCCTGGTGCAGACCTCAGCACAAACTTGACAAGCTGCTCCAGCTTACGGCTAGAGTCACCTGAAGAGAACTTTCCACAGAGCACCATATCTGAACCACAGATCACCACAGCAACTCACCCACTTTATCTTCACGCATACCAACAGCACTGATTAATTCTGCTACAGGAAAGATAAATATTTTCCTCCTTCTTTTCTTCCTGTAAAATATAAAAGTTTTTGAATCTGAAACTGTGCAACTACTGCTTATAGAAGGGCATGTCTGTGTCCATGAGGGTGTATATA
>WBNM01030180.1:832327-846250 GCA_013399055.1 Ramphastos sulfuratus
TATATATATATATATATATATATATATATATATATATGTGTAGTTTGGGATTTGGGATGACAGGTTGTTTAGCCAAGGGGCAAGATTACGGCGTTAGGACCATATTTGGAAGAGAAATGATTGTTAAGTTTCCTTTGAAATCCTTGATATCCTTTTAGTTCAAAAATTGTTAAGAAAATTTATTTCCCCAAGCACTTGTATAGATAGGGAGACACATAACTGAGCAGGGAAAACTTAACTCCTACCCAAATGCAAAGCTTACTCCTGGTTGTGGAATCACTGCTGCCACAAATACACAATGACCACCACAAAATGGGCATCTGGTCTGTTATGTTCAGCTCCTGCTGTTGCACTTAGCAGAACACACAAACAGATACAGCCTTAAGCATATACTTAACCCTTTCCTTAATAAGAGTCTAAAATGCTCTTTCCAGTCCAGTGCAATTATTAGTGTCTGTTCTAAGAGAGAGATCCTTTATGTTAGTTTCTACACACGCTATATTCTTCTCTATCCATTCGTTCTCCATAATATTAATAAAAGCTTGAGTACCCAAGACATTTCTAATACTGAATTACATTAGTCAGTGGCTCTAATTGTGTTATTTCTTGAATTCCAAATTGACTCCTGGCCTTACTCCTGTTACCAGGTTTAAATAAGAATATGATTCATCATTTACAGAAAGCACATTACATAAGTTACACAGTTTCACAACTGAGCACACTGACTGTCTGCACTGAAGCTACAAATAGGAGTAGAGAGGATTTTCTAGCCTTAGTTTGAAATTAAACTTAGACTACTGTATCAATCATGTGAGCTCTGGCTGAAATGAGAACAGAAAACATGTTTCACGTGTTCCAAACTAATAATAGTATGGGACTGATTTTCAAAGAAAGATAGAGTTGTGCTTAGGAAGGGTGTGAATCCCAAGCACAACTGCTACAAATAAAAGCTTTGCTGCTTCTTTGCTGTTGGATTCCTCATGAGGAAAATTTACTCCATATGTCGTACACATAATGGTTTTGCAATTGTGATGAAAAGTGTTAGCTACAGGCAGATTATGCAGCATCAGAGCTCCAGTACATTTAGCAGTGTACTGTGCCCTACAGATGTGACTCCAATAATAGTAAGTGAGCTCATCCTTAGTGGGGAAGATTATTCTTTAGGGAGAGAATAATGTAAGTGATATGATCATTACATCACCTTTTCCTGTACATTATTCTCACTGCAGCTGACAGGGCAAACATTTCTCAGTTTTAAGTTACGTTATTTTTGAATTTTTCGGGGTCTAGATAAAAGTGGTATTTGAAAGTAAATGCACTTTAAGGTTTCATTTGATAACAAAGAAGGGCTAATGCTGCAGTGTTCAATTACTCATCCAGTATCTCCATCTGTTTTCTTCACAAAAAATAGTTACCCCACAGTATTACATCCCACATCTATTAATGTTAGCTATTTCAAGTTTTAAGCAAAGGTCCTGAAGAAAAGAGATGTTTTAAATCTGTACAATCACAGAGCCACAGAATGAAGGATTTGAGTTGAAGGACGGAACAAATTAAATTAGTGTAAAAGAGCTTAATATGAAACTCAAAATAAAATTGCCAGAAATTACAAACTCAGAGAGATCACAGCAGTAACATGTTTTGAAAAGGAAGGAGTCAAGAGAGTCCAGAAAAGATGGAGAGGGACTATTTATAATGACCTGTGGTAATAAGGCAAGGGGCAACAGTTTTAAACTAGAGCAGGGTAGATTTAAGTTGGACATTAGGAAGAAGATTTTTACTGTGAGGATGGTGAGACACTGGAATGGGTCGCCCAGAGACATTGTAGGCCTCTCACCCCTGGAAATGGTTCAGATGAGGTTGGATGAGGCTCTGAACAACCTCTTCTAGTGGGAGATATACCTATCCATAGCAAGCATGTTGGAACTAGATGATACTGTGATACTGTGATTTTTAAGGTGCCTTCCAACTCGAATCATTCTATGATTCTATGAATTAAGAAAGATTTCTTGGCTTTTCCTCTGGTTTTGTTAATGACAGCTTATACTCCTATATTCAAGGATGAGAAGAAAATGATGTTAATTATGATTACGATGGAATTTATCATGAAAAAATAGTATTTACTGATATTACTGCATAAAGGAGGGAACAATGTAAATCAGCAGCAGAAGCTCTCCTCATTTTGAGACTATGGCATTCATAATTTTGAAATGATGCGCCCTTTGGTTTTATTTTTCCAGATCAAACTGCTGCTCCACAATTATCTCAGCACCTGCCATCAGAATAACTACTATCAACAGTGTGTAAAAGCTTTTGCTTAGACTATAGTAGCACAGACATGCATTCACATATCATGGCCTAGTTTCAGCTAAGTAAGGATATTGTGAGGATTTGGAATGCTTAAGTGCAAATCTTACATAGTATTTTTAGAACTGAATTAATTTAGCAAGAGAAGTCACCAGTTTCAAAATGTAAACAGTATTCCTGTTTGTGTGGCAGATGTTCTTCAGGCAATTAATACAATAAAGTCTTAAAAAATAGACCCATTATCTCCATTTAGGGTATTGGATCGAACGCTGCACCTTTTTGCACAGCCACTTGCCACTGTCAGTGTCAACAGAAAAGAAACATGTTGTTGGCTTGGTCATAGGATACTGATTCGAGTATTTTGTGTAAGGAAATCATCAACAAATATTTATCCTGAGTTTGGCTTCATTGCTATGGTATCTACCTCATGCACTTGCTGCATTCACAGGGATTTCCTGCTTTACCTCATGTGTTTCTGCTGTTGTACTATATTGTTTTTCCTGCCTCAACAGTTACCAAGCAGCACAGTATCAGTCATCATGCAGCGTAAATGCTACAACATCAGTACACAAGTCTCCTAAATACAATTAAATTACATTCTGGAAATCTGTTTATAGGCAAAAAAAATCCATTTTCTTCTTGTTCCTATCATTCCCAGATGCAAACAGAACAGAAAATGTTTTAGCTCTTTAAACTTCAGATATTTCTGTAGAGCTGCTTGAGAGAACTACAGTTAGTAAGGTGTCTTTCAATGTAAGATTTTCCTGATTTAAAGCATGGCAGTGCTCTGAGGGCCTACATTTCATCAGCGTAGATCCACTTGCAGATTGGTGGTCTCAGAAAATGGTTTGCAGGCACCAAGCCAAGTTGGTAAGCAAAGCAATAAAGACAGTAGTTTGCTGCAAGCTGATCTACTTTAGCTTACTTGTCTATTACATTGTTGTTGTTGTTGTTGTTGGTTTGGTTTTGGCGCTCCTTTCTTCTCTCTACCTATTTCCCAGGCCTCTTGTAGGTGTTCTGTCTGTTTTGGCTCAGAAAGTGGCAGTATGTGCTATGGCTGGTGTGGCTTTACTGCTACCTTTCAAAAGGCCTCCCTGAGATAAACAGGGGCCAGTTCTATCACTTCCCAGGTGCAGGAAGCAAAGATATTATTCTTCTGCAGCAGGAGACCTTGCTGCCAGCACTTGAACTGGCTCACATCTGATGACCTTGCTGTGCCACCAGAACATGTGCCCCCCCGGGTGCCTTTGGCAAAGCACCATGTCTATCCCTATAGGAAATCTCACTGGTTACAAAAGGGTTGTTATGAGTAGGAGCAGAAGATTCTAGTGCCAGTGCTGCTATACCATTAGCAGTGTGGTTGATGTGGCATGACAAGTCAGTTTCTTTCAAAGGAACGGTCATGCTTTGCCAGCTTACAAACTTGCGTGGGAACACAATGCAACTTTTCTTAGTAAACTTTGTAGTGTAGATGAGGCCTGAGGAAATGAGGCTTACTGCTTCCAAGGGCACTTCTCACACTGACAAAGCTAGCTAAGTGCTTCCAGCCCCCTCTCCTCATCACTGATCATTTTCAAGCCTATGCTGATGCCCTGTTTGTTCTAATGTGATTGTCTAAGGAGCCGAATAATAAACCAGACCTGAGAGCAGATCCAGCTTTAAAAGCACTCCTTCTCCCCTTCCCTTTTTTCTATTTTTGAGGACATGCTGTTGAGAGAAACATCCATAGAACCAAGGCCTGCGAAACTAGGGACCAGATCCTTAATAATGTTACAGCTAAAAAATAAATTAGGTACATGACCTGTTTAGAATGTTCTGGTTAGATTTAGAACATAACTAATGCTGTAATTTTAGTTTTCAGCTCAGTCTCTCCCAGTAACTGCAGTTTCTGAAGTTCAGGGCATGTTTTTGCAGAGAGTGTCTGCTTCTAGCAGTGATGGTGTTGATGTTTAGAGTTACTGCCAAATGCTAGTGTGCAGAAGGGCTCTTGCTTAGGCCTGCTCCTATGGACAACAATTCACTGCTCAATCTCATGTGCCATGTTGAGAGTGCAGAGTAAAAGGCTGCACCTGTGGGGAAGAGTGGGCAGGACAGGACAGGTGACCCTAAACTGACCAACAAGGGATTCCATCCCATGGGTTTCATCTTCAGCATAAAGCTGAGGGATCACCAGGGTCAAGCCTCTTCTTCACTGTGTCCAAGGAGGACTCTGTCCTGCCTTTGATCCTCATCTGTGTATTCCTGAATCCAGTTCCTAAATCCAGCTCCTGAATCAGGTTCCCATTTGCTGCTGAGTCCAGTACGGGACTTCCCCAGTGCCTGCCCACAGCATCAGCAGTGACAGTGACATCACTGCCATCAAGAGGGTTGGGTTCCATATTGATTTTGTATCTATTTGTATATATTTCAGTTTATTGATTTCTTTAAAGCTGTTTTAGTTTTCTTTCCCAATCTGTAAGTCTCTCTCCCTTATTCCCTTTCTTTTCCTCTTGGGAACAGAGAGAGGTTAGTAAGGAATGTCTGTCACTCTAGTGGCCAACCCAGCCCCAACCCTTGACATCAGATCATCTGATTCCAGCAGATTCCACCAGATTCTTCTCTGGCACTCTAAAACACAGTTAACCTTCTTTTTTATTTAGTAAACAAATGGTATTTTAATTTGTTGTCTTCTGGATGCTGCAGCTACATATATTTCACAGATCTAGTTTCAATGGAACTACTAAAAATGTTGCCTTAAGCCCTAGCTGAGGGATATGCAAATGCAACAGCATACCCAATATATTTGCATTAAAGATCTAATTGAACTAACTGCTCACACAGCTTCCACAGTCAGCTTGTCATGGCTTCCTTTGCAGCTTGACTACCTCCATTTTTAATAGAGAGATTCCCCTGGGATTAAAGCTACTGATGAGCAGTAATTAGCCACCTGCACCCATAGCACAGTGCTACAGCTTGTTTATCTTACAAAGACTGCTGCACCCCTGGGGAAAAGTCAGTGTGGTGGGGTTTTTTGTTTTAAACATTTCAAGTCCAGTTCCTCTGAGAAAAGTATAACGGTTTATGCACTTTTTAGCATTACTTGGAAGAGAAAGACTCCCCTTTTCTCAGAGTGCTACCTGGACTCTGTAGAAAAGAAAATAAATCTTGTTTATTTTGCCTCTCTTTCTAAGTTTTCTTTTTCAACAAGCGATCCACACACTTGGTGTTAGCTGCAGCACTTTGCTCCTTATAGCACGTACAAGTGAGACTTTGCAAAGTAACATTTAGCAACCACAAGAGCTTTATTTATGTTAGCACAATGTAGAATTCACTAAACAGACAATTAAAATAAAAGAACAAAATGAGAAATGAAGAAAAGAAATCTCTTCTCAAATCCTTTAATGAAGTGATGTTTAGGTAGGATTTTTATTGACAACTTGTGCCTTTGGATGAAGCACTATTTAGGACTACCAGCAGGTACAGTTATAATTTAAACTGTACTCTGATTCTTGTTTATTATTTTTCCTTACCATGACTGGCTAAGAATGGGACTAAAATGTCCTCTTTGCTTTGTTTTTTATAAGTTCTGACTCAGTGGCAGGCAAGTACTACTTATGGGCCTGATGTAAAGCCCAGTGAAGTCAACTGGAATGTTTCCAATGACTTCATTAGACTTTGGATTGAGTCTGAAGTGCAGCAATTTACTCAACTCGGGAGCATAAATTACAGACATAAAAAAAAAAAACCCACCAAATTATTTGTGTGTTGCTGGATTACTGACAGCAAAATGTATGATGTCAGAAAAATAATAGGCAGAGATAGCCTGCACAAGTTGGAAAAGCTTAAAACACAGCCAAAGATAGGGGAATAATCTGGCAAGAAGAGAGACAGTCTCTGTTCCAGTGCCAGTGGAGGAAAGCTGAGTAATATGACTGACATTATGTGATTAATCTAGCAGGAGAAGACATTATCTGTCTCACCCAGTCACCACTCTGCTGCCTGATCATTGGACTAATACCTGGAGGGGATGATGGCCTGCTGTCACAACAGGGAGAGCTCTGAATCCATAACAACCGATGGAAATCCCCTCAGAAATGTTCAGAACTCTAGTGGCCGCAACTCAGAACACAGGCCAACAGTGCCAGGCAAATGCATCAGCTGTTGCCAGAGTAAGGGTGACACTGTTGAGAACTGAATGTGAATGCTCCTTAACAAGAAACCAAGCCATCTCCATCTGAAACATAATATTTTGTTTTAGAGAAAGGTTCTGAAATTTCATACTACATGTCTTGATGAGTTAGGAGTGATACAAACAGCTAGGTCTTGTTTCAGCCAAATTTGTACTGATTCTCTCCTTGTTTAAAAACCTCAAGGTGCCAACAACTCATCCTAGGTACCCCAGGGAAACTAAACAAAATTCTTGTTACAAGGTGGTTATTTGGTTGAACAAGCTCTTCTCAGGTGAGTGCTTTATTTCAGCATACAAAATAACCCAGTCCTTGAAGAGTAATTCTCCTTTGTAAAAAGGCTGGTTATTTAGCATAACCCCTTTTTATTCTTGCCTCTGGAAGAGCCTATCCAAGCAAGAATTGTTCTTCTGGAACAGCCAATTGTGCAACAGCTGTGTCAATCCACTTCTAAAGCTGTGTAAAACCTTAGTATTCAAACACTGGTTTATCCTAGATCAGAAGTATTTTTAACTTTTAGTATTTGGTTCAGGTTATTCTTTAGTTGTATATCTTCAGCTTCACCTTATTAGCAAATCAGGAAGCATTTTTGTTCTGTGGGGTATTTACATAAAAGAGTGCATTTTAAGAACGTTGAGAGAAATATGAAATTGGCTTTCATGTGAGTAAATACCTTTACACCAGTAGGTAATACTCCATTGTAAGCCACAGAACTGAAAGACAGATATTTTGTTTCTAAAGTTGGTATGCAAAATAAAATGGTATTTTTTAAAAGCTACAAAGATGCAAGTTAAACTTTAAAATAAGAAGGTGCACATGCTCAGGGATCAATTTTTGTCTTGCATCAATTTATATGCACAATTTATTTATACAGTAGCATTTACTGATTTGATTTTGAAACCATGTTTTGCTATTAGAAGCCATCTCCCTCTCTCAAAAGCAAACAAGCCCCCTGTGAATAAGTTAATAAAAAGGTTTTAGCATTCCTTTTCTATTCAACTTTCTCCACATTTTGACTCTCTTTGTTTTCACAAACTGTTTTCACAACTGAAATGGGGATGAACAGGAAAATTGGACAGGCAAATGGAAAATAAAGGCAAGAGGTTTTTTTTTATTATGCAACCAGCTGACACAGTAATAACTGCAGATAAGGTACTGGACAGACAAACCTTTCCTCAGATCACACTTGTGCCCTAAAATATGGCCAGTTTTCACTTACAATCTAATAACAGATTCTCCTCATAAACCTTTCCTCATTTACAGTCTCAAATTGTCATGGTCATTATAAAACAATCCAGGCTGGAACAAAAGGTATAGGGAATGGGAAAGCATATAGAGAAGAAACCCTTGGAATGCATGGAAAGTTCTTTTAGAAGTCACTATACAAGAAAAGATACTTTTCCAATATAAAATTTTACCTTTCTTCTTATACTGGATATAGCAGACTGTCTTATTTTCTTAAATAGCATCTATTTTCTGCTGGGCAGATCCCACACCACCTCAGAGGTGCTGTGTACTCTTGTTTCAGTAAAACATGTGCTCAGCTTAACCTGTGCATACTGCCTGTGAATTAATGTCAACAGATAATATACTATTTGATGTAAAAAGCTTTGTTTAACATTGTTAAAAGAGGGGAAAAAAAATGGTAAGATTCCCAGGCAGGATTTTTGCAGACACTTTCCCACATAAGATGGGCAATTAGGCAGTATGAAAAGTGACTTCCAGTTCTCAAAGTTTCACTTAATTTGGGAGCCAATATGATTTAGTGGCTAGACTAGCTAACGGACAAGGAGCCAGAAGAGTTTAACATTTTCAGGCAGGCTGGGCCATTCACTGCATTACCTTGGGCTAATCACTTCACTGTCATGTTCTTTAGTGAAACCATCTGTAAGACTGCGTCAAAACAGTGACACCCCCCCCCCCCCCCCCAAAAAAAAAAAAACCCTCATTGAAAAACAGATGCTAAGTCTGGTTCTGTCCTCCAAAGTAAATAAATTACAAAAAGGAACAAGACAAATATGGCATGGGAACAAGACATTCCTTTTGCAACCTTACTAGGTCAAACTGAGATGCAGCTGCAATGAAAGCCTTCTCGACTGCCATGTTGTATATCGCTGAGCTAGAAGCCAGCACAAACCACACTCTGATGTCTACCTGATTATTAAATACTCTCTTTGAAACTAGCAGGCAAAATTCAGACTTATACAACTATAACCGCATTGACTTGAGGAAAAAAAAAAATTGGAAATCTGTGGAGAAGCTTCCTGTGAAGTAGAGTCTAAATTTCAAGCACACAAAAGACACTTTTAAGTCAAGGAAACAGGCATGGGTGGCTTCAGTACTTTGTGTTCTTTGCTGATACATCTGCTTACTTTAAAACATTGTGCATTTTTATATTATTGTCTCTATCAAAGAGCAAACAGTTGTCATAGCCATTGTTCTAACCTGGACACCAGCTCAGTCTATCTCCTGGAAAGTAGCAACATGATTACCATATAAAAATAGATAGCAAATGGAAAACCAATCTGGCACCTATGGCACAAGAATAGAGGTCAGGAACCCACCCAACCAGATATGTCAGACATTTCCTGGATGATCGTGTGCATATTGTCAGATTTGGATGTTCCAGCTTCGTCATTACAAAATGGATCTGGCAGCACTAGTTAAAGAAGTTCTGAGCTTTGAGAAAAGGCTTGAAAGGTCTGAAGTTAAGAAGGAAGTGCCCATTGCTAACTATGGGAGCCTCACTCAGTTCTTGTCCTTTTCAGTTAATGTATCAGTCAGTTCATGTGGCACATCATTGAAAACATTCTACAGCAGAGGCATACACAGTTTAAATGCCCCATGCGTCATCATCAGCTGAATTAATACTATCTTTTACACAGAACAGACATGACTTTTGTACTTAAAAGCATGCAGAAACCCGGTATCCTACTGAAGCACAACACAGACTGTTGAAAATCTCTAGTTTCAAACAACACTACTTGCAGCAGTTTCCAAACCCTAGGAACACAACTGTATTCTCAGTCAAGCAGTGTGCTGTTGGTTATGCTTCTCTTCATAGACTTAATCACAGCTACATGCTGCAATGCTGTCACTCCACACATCAACCATAGAACTAAACCTAGCCACAGCATGGGGAGCTACTAATGTATCACTTCAGCAAAGGGCCTCTCTCACTGCATCAAGCCAACAAAACAGCGTATTTCTGTGCCTGCGTACAGCTGGCAGAGGCAGAATAGATGGAAAAACAACCTGACAATCTCCTGCTGTTTACTTACACCTCAGAGTTGTAGTACAATGCCCGGGGACAGACTAAGCTCAGAACTGGGCACTTCTCAACCCTGCGCTCTGGAGGTGGGCTGCGTGCTTCACGTTTTCAGTCAAAAATCTCTTTTCTTTTTTTTTTTTCTCGGTGGGGGGAGAAAGAGGCAGTATGCGTTGAGTGTACTGAGTGTGTTTCCTTAACCAAGCTCCTGCGTTCCCTCATCTCACCACTCTTGAACACTTGAGGACACTGAACATGTCCAAGGCGCTGATGCCACCTGGAGGCCAAGACGCTGAACTGCAATATATGGCCACTAGCCCTAGCACCATATGGAAAACCTCTGCATCTGGCTGCTACAGACTGCCACTTACTCTGCTGCTGAGAACAGCGCAAGCACCAGATGGCTTTAGCTGGTGTGGCAAAACATCAAAAGTTGTTACTACTCACCAAGATTGTCTCATATAAAGTCCACCTCTTTGTGTGTGTTTGTGAGGGTTTTTTATTTACCACTACAGCTTTATTAGTACCGCAACTTACCCTGAGCTTGAATATTATTTTTGAATTGAATATTATTTCATTGCATGTGCACTTGAAGCAAATTTGATAGTAGTAGGAACTGCTGGTCATTTCAGAACACATTAGAAGTCACAGAATATTCTGCAGCACTATTAGAGACTTCTATATTTGAATTATTTTTTTTTTTCTCTAACTCTACTAACAAAGACAGGCTCCTCCAATCATGTACAACCTTCTTAAGCACAAAGAGAAGTACCTGCTTTCTGGAAGATCCTGACTCTGCAACTGATTTATGTGTAAGGTTAAAAAAAGGCTCCTCCCTGGTAACTTCTCTGGGTCTCTAAAACAAAACAGTAATAAAATCAACAAGGATGATCAATTTAAAATGTAAATGCTTTACAAAACAAATATTACAGAAGGTGTATCATTAAGCACTATGGACTTTCTCTTCAAGCTATAAGGAGAGTCCCCTGCTGAACTCAACTCTTGGTTTGCCAAAGTGTTAAACCAGTTTTTGTCAAGGTTGTTGAGCTAAAGATTTGGGAGTATGGATGGAAGACGAGCACACTGTAAAGCAGGTCAGAGAGCTAAAAGTCTAATGGGGTGCCAGGGCAATATGTGTGACATCTAGAAATAAGTGAACAGGGCAGGATGGGAATATAGATGATGTAAAGGCAGAAGACAAATTTGTGGGAAACCAATATTCAATATTTCTGCTGCTCCAAGATGAGCTATGCTTAGAATGCAACCATTCATGACTTCCAAAAGCATTTAAATTACTTTTCTCACCTCACCTCATCTCTCAGTATTCCTTAGCTACACAAATTACAACTTCAGATGACCATCTTCAAGACAATTTATAAAGAACTGCTCCTCAAGGGTAGAAGGAACAGCTTTTACCACAACGCTTTTATAATTTCTGTTGTACTGAATGGTAATCATTTGTCTAAAAGAATCCAGCCAAGGAAAATGTCCTTCCCCAAATTAGAGACTGCAGTGGGACATTCTGGCCAGAATCTCAGAATACACCTTCTACAGCTGCATCAAAAATACTTGCAGTAGAGCATCAAGAAATTGACCGTTGTGCCACATGCAGCCCTTTTATCCTTTTTCATTCTATGCGGCACAGCCTTAATCGGTTGCTCTCACAGGAATTCATTCCACTGGCTCAAACCAACTCTTCTGTTGCTTACCCTCTTGTGCTGAACTATTAAGTTGCTGACTGTGCCATTGGCCTATAATTTTTCAGGTGTTGCCCATCTGAACTAAAGCACCTAGAATCTGATGTAATATTAAATCTGCAGGGAAAGAAGGCAGTTAGAATATCAAGCTGGGCTGCTAATCTTGACCAAAACTCTCCAGAAAGTAAAATGTTACACGATTACTACATTTTTTTAAGGACAATGAGTTAAAACTCAAGTAGACTGCATATTTGTTGTTTCTGAGATGCAATGAAGGAACACAGGTCCTGGGAGTGTAGTAGAAAATCCCCCTGATGAGGAAAGGCTGAGGGAGCTGGGTCTCTTTAGCTTGGAGGAGCCTGAGGGTGACCTCATTCATGTTTATAAAGATGTAAAGGGCAAGCAGCAGGAGGATGGAGCCAGGCTCTGCTCAGTGACGTCCAATGACAGGACAAGGGGCAGTGGGTGCAAGCTGGAGCACAGGAGGTTCCATGTGAACATAAGGAAAAACTTTTTCACTGTAAAGATGACAAAGCCCTGGAGCAGACTATCCAGAGAGGTTGCAGAGTCTCCTCTGAAGACATTCAAAACCTGCCTGGATGCGTTCCTGTGTGACCTGGCCTAGGTGATCCTGCTCTAGCAGCAGCCTTGAAGTAGGTATCTTACAAGGTCCCTTCTGACCCCTAACTTTCTGTAATTCTGTGATCTTTGACTCATGAATAGAGAACAAAGTTGTAGACAGCTATAAAAGCATGTGGGAGTAACACAACCTTTACTATATTCTGCTATGATTGCACTGCTCTTCTGCAAGATGCACATGAAATCCAGGTCTGTTCTTCATCAGTAGAATTAAAAACAGTTTTATCTACCCAGAGACCCATAAATATAATCATTTATGTTCAAGAAGCTCTTATACCTCTATATTTAAACCTAATCCATCACCCACTAACTGCAACAGAAATCTTTCTACCAACCCAGCTAAATATTGAACTATTTATGCTACATCTGATGTCAGGAAATGTTGATTACAGAACCTCTTATTTACCATTCAATTATTTCGTGTGTTTATGTATGTATTTAAAGCTTCTGCATAAGGGGTAGAACTGTCAGTATGCACACAAACTGGGTAAGAAACTGTAAATATTCCAAAACCAAGGAGTTGTGACCTGTGCACACATCTGACAGGGAACCATGGAAGGATTAAACTAAAACTTTGAACAGCCTACTTGGTTTTGGCACAAGGGCTTTGGGACACCTCTAATATCCTTGGTCTCTCGGGTTGAAGTCTGACAAGGATCTAGCCTGGCACTACACCAGAACCAAAACCTGTCAGCTCCTCTTCATCTCCTTCCCACCTTCTCCTTCTCTCATGCTGCTGTTTGTACAGCAAGTGCACAACAAAATGATTTGAAGACCTGATCTCAATGAAAAACATTGCAGGGGAACACTCGGATGTCATCCAGGTCAGTTTTCTCAGTGTGATTCATTGTCTGGCACAAATGCAAACACACAGAGGCACTATCAGCTTAAATGTGCACTGTACCATAATTTTGGAAACAAGATAGGGTTAAATGACTTGCACTGGATTGTTTTATAAACAGTGTCAAAAGTACCATTCATATGCTAGCTCCTATTTAACATGTACAGAAAAGAGACAGAATCAGTACCCCAACAGATAAGCCTAATGGTTTATATAACCTCAAATTCTACTTCAACCAAAAATGGCCATTTCGTACAAGGATAAAAATCTCACAGTGGGCTACCAAGTAAATAAGCAACCTAAAAAGAGCTTTTTTTTTTCCCCTACAAGAAAACATTTCTGTTTTTTTTACTGTCTCCTTAATCATGAGGCTTTACCACCACTTATATTATTTATGCAAGCTGGCTCGAAGTATTTATTAATCCCCCTAAACACTTTGGCTTGATCATGTGTAAGTGATGGTTTCTGGGACTGAATAAGCCACTTTATTTGGCTAAAACCCAAAATAACCCAGTCTGAATTTGCTGCCCACTTGCTGACTGCCTTCACAAACATTACTGCTGTTTTATAAGCATTTTAACGTATTTCTTCCTGTCCGTTACAGTATGTGTCTATTACAGGAGCAATATGATCTGCAAACACCAGTGTAACGGCACACACATACCGAGGGCACAGCTTATCAAGTTCCCTTTCGGCAGCGAGGCCGATGCGACCCGCCCAGGCCGCCAGGCCGCCTCCTGTCCCACACCTGTTCTTCCGGGCTGCTAGCTCAAGAATAAACGCCTGCCGATCAGAAATAAACTCTTAAAAATGTTCCCGCTGCATGTCACAATCGAGGGGCTCACAGCTATGCTAAGCGGCTGAGGAAGCGAAGCCTGTAGGCAACTGGTGTAAAGGCAGACCACCCGGCCCACCCTTCATGGCGGCAGAGCTCAGCGCGAAGGGAGATCTTCCCCGTCTGTACCACTGCGTGTTCCGGCAGGGGGGGGGGGGGGGGAAAAGGGG
>WBNM01030180.1:846259-911269 GCA_013399055.1 Ramphastos sulfuratus
GCGACTGTCACTCGCCTCGGCATTATCCGACTCCTTAAAGCCGCTCAGAGATGAAGCCCAAAGAAACAGCCCCTGACCTAAACGCTGCGCCCTCCTTCAGCACCTGAGCGTTCTCCCTGCCCGCCTCCTTCCCTCCCCTGTGAGGCAAATGGTATGAGCAGCAGCAGCCCGCACAGGTGTGGTCGGTGGGGCAAACCAACAGCGGGCGGAGGGGGAGTGGTGTGGGCGTGAGGCGAAGTGATGAGAAGTGGCGAGGCGGGAGGGCGAGACCGGGACGGGGTTGGCAGCGGCTGCATCATCGGGGAGCGACGCGAGCAGAGCGGCCGCCGCGGGAGATTGAAGTGCCGGGGCCGCTGTGAGGCGAGTAAGAGAAGAGAGGAGGGGGCGGCGTCGCTGCCGCCACTGCAGCCGTTGTTTGAGGGGAGGAGAGGAGGAG
This sequence comes from Ramphastos sulfuratus, assembly GCA_013399055.1. Lineage (NCBI taxonomy): Eukaryota > Metazoa > Chordata > Aves > Piciformes > Ramphastidae > Ramphastos > Ramphastos sulfuratus. Next base: position 846,696 of record WBNM01030180.1, read on the forward strand.
AAGGGGGCCGTCCGCCCGCCCGCCCCTCCGCCGGTAAGCGGTGCCAGTCAGCGGGTGGGGGGAGTGTGGAGCCCGGCCCCATAGTCCCGCCGGCGGCTCGCCTGGCTGCGCATGGAGGGCCGCCGAGCGGAGAGGGCCCTCCTGGGGCTGCTTCTGCTCCGGGAGGCCACTGGGTTGCAGACCGAGGGATCCCCTGTGTCCAGGTGCCCGTCTCGGGCGTGTGCCGAGTGACCCGTGCTGGACTTGAGGGCTGGGAGGAGGCTGCTGGTGAACTGGAGCTGTCTGAACTGGGAAAGGGCGGGCGCGAAGCTGGGCCAGAACTGTTCTCCTCTCTTCAAGGTTGCAGCTTGATGAGTGCAGGCAACTCCCCCCCACCCGCAGTGACTGCCTCCCCGTCACTTTGCTAGCCCAGGTATGGGTACAGGCAGGGCCTCAGCTGAATCACAAAACGAAATTTTGCTTTAAAAATAAAGTGTTGTGGTTCTAGGTTTGTTTTTTTTTTTAAAAAAAAAAGCTTGAGTCAGCTTCCTGCGCTGATTCAGTGCCTGGGCAGCAGAAGCACTTGTGTGGGCGATAGAGATTGGTGCAGAGAAGGAACTAGTGGCTGAAGCTGCTGCTTGTGGTAGAAGGGCTGTCTGAAAGTGTTAATATACCTACTTGCTAATTAGGATGTGTAATAACTCATGAGTTATAATTTGGCCACTCTCGATGGAGCAGTTGTTTTAATGTCGAGGTATTTCACATATCTAGGTGGATGCATTTCTTCTTATGCCTTAGAAACTGCATGTACAGGCTAGGTTTCTTCAGTGGGAACTTAACCTTTTTAGAAATGGATTGCTTCTTGTATAGCAGTACTTGGGAAAAAGCCACTGATGGGCCACCATTACTTGATCTGCTTCAGAAGTCAGTTGCAAAAAGACCAGGCTTTTAGGAAGCTGATAACTGTATGATTTTAATTCTTCATTTTTTTTCAGTGTATTCACTTAACCAGAGCTACATTTGCATTCTGTCACATTGGTATAGGTATTCTTGAGTCAGATGTGATGAAAGGTATTTGCCTTTCCCTTAACTGGCCTTCAGAATCACAACGAAAGGTTCAGATATGAGGGAAGGTGAATTTGTGAACATGATGGGGTATAGCTCTGTCCAACAGTGAGAAATAGCAAGGGAAAAAAATGGGATGTTCCTAAAAAAAGTCTATAACTGGACACTAGTTTTATAGATCCCAAAATAGACCTTGCCAAAGGATTTTTAATTACAGAAAAAGCACTTCTTGCATGCAGGTCTCTGCTAATCAGAATTTTGTAAGTGAATATGGTAGCTGAGACAGTGGTAGCAACTGTTTATAGTTCGTTCTTGGCTAGGTGGCCATTTCCATCTTCTGGTGAGCTTTTCCTCCAGTCCCTTGATTGTATTTTTTACCTTGTCCTCCTTGTATTAAACATCACCATGCAGGTCTTGGTGTCTTGGCAGTTTAGATGCTGTGGGGGCTTTACTTTCACTTCTCTCAGTTTTCCGTTGTCCTTGTCTGCAGAGACCTCTGTGGATTCACTTTCGTTTCCACTAGAGCAATTCCTTTCTGGCAAACCTGGGTTTCCCTTTCAAAAGGGGGATTGGTACTGCTTGTACAAAGCTGCTAGGCAACTTGGCTTGTAACTTACTCCATCAGTTACTGTTACATACAGATCTCGGCTCCAGCCACAGCCCTCCCGTTGGCTGACAATAAAAAAAGCAGTTTTTAAAAAGCAAGATTCCTTGCCTTCTCTTTCTTGCATCTATGTTTCAAGCCAAGAAGTACCTGGCGGCATTTTATTTACCACTAGTGCTACTTAAGAGCTTTGTAGCTCTTCTTCCTAGGTAAGCCACACAGCCACAGTGAAAAAAATGCCTTACATGTTTGGAAAGCTTCTCTTCTCATTTTGTGCACCCAAATCTTCTAAAGCCTTTTTACAATGCCAAGGAGAATTTAATTGTGCAATTGTAATGAATTGTTTTGCTGCTTCTTACAAAGAATGGTATGTGGAAAAGTACTATATTGCAAGTATTGAATGGCTGTGGCTGCTTTTTTCGTCTCTTTTGAGTTAAGCCACCTTTTACTAACCTAGTTTGGTTTTAATATTTTCTGCAAATGGATGGATTTAAAAAAAATAACCATTGGTGGAAACACACACACCACCACCCCCCCTCCAAACCAAAGCCACAGCTCCCCACTATCTGTGGATTAGGTGTCAGACGTCCTGGCGTTGGTTATAAACTGACCAGCTACTAGGGAATGGGATAAGCCTAGTTGGGTGCAGCGCTGCCAGCCAAGCCCTGATCTCCCCGAGAGCGGGGCGCGGCGGGTGTCACCTCTGTCCCCGAGGGTGGCTGCGGCCCCGGGCGCCGTGTCCGGCTGCCGCCGCTTCCTCCTCCGGGACTACCGCTCCCAGAAGCGCCCGGGCTGAAAGTGAAAACAAGCGCCAGGTTACGCCGCTTCTTTCCCTCCCTCGCTCGCTCCCCTCCCCGGCGGTAGCAGCACATGTCCTTTCTCTTTTGTTTTCCGCCTGCCAGGCCGGGCTGCGGGAGCCGCCGGGAGCCGCCGGGACGGTGTAAGAACCGCCGCCCCGAGGGGAGAAGCTGCACCGGGACCTCGCCGGGTCCGCGTCCAGAAGCTGCCACCAGGCCCTCTGGAGAAGCCTAGAAGCGACGGGTGTTATGGAGCTGAAAGTCCGGGCTGCGGAGTAAAAACTTTGCAGTATCTCTGCAGGATTCCCACATGCAACTTGGTTCCGTGAGAGCGGCTGCTTTCCCTCGTGCTGCTGCGGGTCCCGGGAGTGCTGCGGGCCGGCGCTGACCCCCCCCACCTGCTGCTGTTTCTCTTAGCCGGCTCTGGAGCAGCTCGGAGGGTTTGCGGTGCCATGTGGGGCTAGGAGGGGTGCAGCGGCTCTCCACAGCGTGAGGCGGTAAACATGGAGGCGCCGTGCAGACCCGCCGGCGAGGAGCAGAGCCAGCAGGGCATGGACGGCCCTGGGGACACCTCCATGGACTGCTACCTGCGATCTCAGGGCTTGTACAGAAAGAGAGTCGCCAAGGATGGCTCTTGCCTTTTCAGGGCCGTGGCCGAGCAGGTAACTGCTTACATAAAGCCGCTTCGCATGAAAGCATGGAAAGTGGCTCTCATTAGTGGGTGATAATTAGTGTTAAAATGCAGGCAAGTATAGGTTAAGGCTACACAGTTCTGTGCGAGGTGGGGGAGAAAAGAAAATCATCTTGCGGGTAGATAAGTTCCGTGTGTGCAGTCTTACGTCGTCAAGAAATTGTTACCTGCTTTGACCTTCCACTGTGGCCTCCTCTCGAGCTTTTTTTTTCGGTGTAAGATTTCCATATTTGTGTACAGCTTTGCATGAGACTATTTAGGAGACGGAATGTAGTGGGAAGAGCTGAAAAGCTTTGTTTTTAGTTCTGTTAATTAGTTTACTATAAAATTAGAGAAAGTGAGTAATTTATTTTAGTTCTTCCTGTTGAATTCCCCTCCCCCATTTCGGTGTTACTGCTAAGGGAAAAAAGTGACAGCGTCATCTTGTCTTAAGTACAAACAAACAGCAGTGGGAGCTCTGGTGCTTCTGATTGTGGGAGCCCAGATTCCTCTGCTAATTATATACACTTCGCTCTTAAAAAAAAAAAAAAATCACTTTCTCAACTCACTTTAGAAGTTCAGGCAAGCAAACACTATTGATCTGAAGTGAGGGATATTTATTTCAAGGGAATAAACAATGAGTATCCATTGATATTCAGGTATTTTTAATAAATATGTATAGCTTTCTCCAACACTGCAGTCTACATAGAACTTTTTTTTTAAACATCTGATTCTTTATCAAAGGGAGGATCTTTAATTCAGACTTAGTAGACATTTATCTACAAATTTGGCTTAATCTCCTTAGTCGTCGTGAAGAAAAAACAATCTGAGCTGAATTTGGAAGTGTTTTAAATTGAGGGCAGTGTTGTAAGGATTGTGAGAGGCTACAACTGAAATTGACTGGAACTTCCCTATCTTGTAGTGAGGCTGCAAAGTTACCTTGGAGGTAGCTCTGAACTGGTGATGAAGCAGTATTTTTCCAGTAAAGATTTGAACAGGAGGTAGAATGCAGGTGTCATATGAATTCCTAGCTTCCAAATCAGTATTTGGGCACCAGACCTACACCTTGTGAAGTCAAGAAAAAGGGAACCTGCTCTTAGATTTGGTTGGAGTGCTTTTGGTTGATGCACTCTTGTTAGTAGTTGATTTCCTCATCCACTCCTTACCTCTTCAGTTAACTGCAGTCCTTTGAAAAGGAATTGGTTAAAGACACCACAAATTCTATTCACTTTATTCAGCAAATCCTCCTAAAGGTTGAAAGTTTAAATTTGATCAATTTGTGAATTCTGCAGTTACTTAAGTATTTATTAAGAAATTGAGATTCCACCTTCATAAAAGTGTTGTTACTCAATGAATATGTGTTTAACAATAAACCCAGAGTATTTCCAAGCCTGTGTTTTGACAGTGGTCATGATTTGTGAGTGTCATCAAAACTCCAAAGAGCCAGTGTGACTCTCTCTCTGCCTTTGCAGGTGTTACACTCCCAGTCTCGGCACATCGATGTTAGGATGGCTTGTGTAGACTATCTTCGGAAAAACAGGGAGAAGTTTGAAGCAGTAAGTATTGCTGTTTTCTTTGGGAGCATTTAAAGAAATGTTACTTAATTCCTTCAACCTTCCCAGGGTATATTCTGCTGTTTGTGACACTGCCGATCATACCTATACGTTAATTTTCATAAGCCTGGAGAAAGATCTCTGTACTGCTTGAACTAGGGGGGGGATGCGGGGTGGGGAGAGTTTGTAATGCTTATTAAAAATCAAACTAAACTTTCTTAGACTTTAATAGTCTGTAGTGGAGCTACTGAAATCTGGATTTTATTTTGCTATAATACCTATTTTAATGAAGGTCATAAAGTGTTCTTACTGTGCTTTTGGATTGCTTTTATAGTATCTGAAGGCTTTGACTGAGATTATTGAAATCTATTTCAGGGACTAAATTTATTATGGATTGCCACTTTGCCTTTTTTCCTAAATGTCTGTAGCAAAGTTCTCCTTCATCAACCACAGATGTAAATTACTTGGATATTGATCTATGTTTGGTCAGTGTCATCAGTGTTGACACCATAAAATTATTTTTTTGTCATCCTTTTAAAAGAACAATCATAAATAATGATGCTCCCGTTTGTGTTTGTAGGTGCTTTAGTGTATATATCCTTTAACTGATTTTCAGGGTAGCCACAATGGGAGTATGTGTAAGCATTATTACTCAGTGCGCTCTTTTTCTGTTCTAAATTTACCCAGCTCGAAAATAAAAAGACATAGGGATGAGAAGGAAAGCAAGAGAAAAAGTGTGTGTTTGCTATAATTTTATACAGAGTGCCCTATGCTCAAATGTGACTGATCACTTTTAATGTGGGACTTGTCAAGGACTTGACATAAAGTACAGTGAATCTCTCAGGGAGAATGCAGCTCTGACTTGACTGTTTCCATTCAAGACTGTTCATTTCTAGTCCATCAGAGGTCTCATCAACTCGATCTCTTTCTCTTCTTTTGTTATTATTTTTCACTGCTGACACTCTAATCCCTTTCTTTCCAGAATTGCCCTACTCACGTCAGTGTCTGCTTTTCTACTTTTGTTTTCTTGTTGCATTGTGTATTTTTGACCCTCTTTTATTCTTGAGTGAGTGGTGTTTCCCTTCTCCATTTCTGGCATCTCATCTAGGTAACGGCTTTTGTTAGCCCTAGCCAGTTTTACTATCTTGGTCTCCTCTGAACTCCCAGTCTCATTTTCCCTCAGACTTTATTCATAGAATGGTTTCTGTTGGAAGGGACCTTAAAGATCATGTAGTTCAAATGGCCCTGCTATGGGCAGGGACACCTTCCACTAGACCAGGTTGCTGAAGGGCTCATCCAGCCTGGCCTTGAACACCCCCAGGGAAGGGGGTGTTGATCCAAGTGATATGAGCTCTCAACTGTCCATTTTTCCTGTACTGCTGAAAAGTATTCTTGGAGAAGTTCCTTGTTGTTTTCCAAAATAGGTGTTGCATGTACAAGGTGGAGATGTTTCATATCTCTCATTTCCCAGTGTTCCTATTCTCTTGGCTACCTTGTTTCAGCCCTGCTGATCTCCTTTGCACCCTATACCTCTTGCTATACTTTGTGTTTTCCATTTGGAATAAAGCATTATTAACAAACCTCTCCTAAAAACACCCCAAAACAACACCAACAACAAATGCATCTTTCCCTAGTCTCTTAGCTCAGCTATTGACTCTGAGTAATTACACTTTAGTGATGTGTTCTGGTGGTACTCCTTGAAGTTCCTTTTCTCTCTATAGTAACTGTTTATGCTTGGATTTCTGTCTCTTTAGTTCCATTGATACTGCTATAACCAAAGTTTCAGGTGACTCTGTAACCATTGTCTCCATTTTCATCCTTATCCTTTCTAGAAGTGTTGTCTTTTTGTTTCTGCTGTCATATTCATTCTGTTTTTTAACTCTTCACTTTCCTATGACAACTTTCTGCTGTGTCTTCCTCTGTGCATTATCTTTAGGTCATTTAATTTTGGCATACAAACCAGCTTGTTCTGTAATAATGTTTTACTGATCCATGTTTTAACTTCATACCTGATAGTTTCTGTCTAAATTGGAAATTTTGGCTAGATCTTTGATTCTTCTTCATCCAGGTTCAAAATGGCTAAAGCAGGAATTTTAATCTAATTGCTTTGCTTAGATTTTTCTTATTACTATGTGTTTTTAACCACTGAGAGTGAAGAGACTGCCTAGCTTGTAGCATCAGTTTGTCTTGGGGAATTGCTTCCTTGCTTGGGCTTCTGTGAATCTTTCTTTTAACTAATCTTGGAAATTGTCTAACATTTTTTAAATACAGCCTCTCTGTTGGTCAGCATGTCTGAAACAATTGAAATATGTCAAAATAACTGCATCATTTTTCTCTGGCTTGACAAATGTGAACGTGGCCTCTTCATGTGTGTTGAGTGCAGTTGGAGGTTTGCTGTCACTGCCTGGCCTTCATATGTAGCCCAACTGTTTGCATCCTTGCAGTGCAAGTAAAAGCAATGTCTTTGAAGTGCTACAGAGAGGAGGAAAAAGTGCTTTATGATTTCTTTATACTAGGCACTACTGAAGTGCTACAGAAATGTCACTCCCATTTCTGGTTGTTCATTGCTGCCTATTTCTTTTAACAAGGTATATGAATAACCCCACACATGCTCTTTCCAGGGACAAAGTGTCCATAAACACCTACTGGACAACATCTTTGCTTTCAGATTTCCCTTTTGGCTGCTGGATTTCTTTTTGGGTGCTTCTGTTTTGGATTGTGTGGTATCTCAAAAGCTGTTTTGTGTGGTTATTTTCTACTTAGATTCTAATCTTTTAGAGAGCAGGTACATTCACGTTAGTGGGTTGGAGGCTGGGGATTCCATGTGCTATGCTAATAAAATAACTATTATTATTTGTTTTAAAATGCAGTTCATAGAGGGGCCATTTGAAGAGTATTTAAAGTGTTTGGAAAATCCACAGGTATGTGAAACATGATGTATAACCAGAAGCAGGACTTTTGTTGTTGGGTACTTGGACTTTTTATTCCCCCTCACAAATGTTCTTGACTGAGCTTAAGATTTCTTTGAGCTTCCCATTAGCCTCCTGGGTCATAAGAGCACATTTCTTACTCCTGATGAACTTGTCTATCAGGACTCCCAGGTCTTTTCGGCAGGTCAACCCCTCTCCTGCACTGGTGCATGGGGTCATTCCTTCCCAGGGGCCAGGCTCTACACTTGTCCTTGTTGAACTTGATGAGGTTCCCCTGTCCAGATCTCACTGGAAGGCAGTGCAGCCTGACAGTATGCCAGCCATTCCTCCCAGTCTGGTATCATCAGCAGGCTTGCTGAGGGTACAATCTGTCCCTTCATCCAGGTCATTGATGAAGATATTGATCAAGGTGAGACCCAGTACTGACCCCAGGGGAACACCACTAGCCATAGGCCTCCCGACTAGACTCTGCAATGCCAACTGCTACCCTCTGAGCTCTGTCCTTCAGCCAGTTCTCAAACTACTTTCCTGTCCACTCATCCAACCCACAATTTGAAGTTTGCCCCTGATGATGTTATGGGAGAGTGTTAAAAGCTTTGTCCAGGTAGACAATATCCACTGCCCTTTAATGTGCTCAACTGGTCACACCATCATACAAATACAATCAGAGTGTCTCAGCTGAACTCCAGACTCAATATATTTTGGACAATGATTTTTTTGCATCTGCACATGAGGAAATACAATAGTTGTGTGTTAGCGTGAATTTAATTTTTGTTTTCCTCTTTTTTTTAATACAGGAATGGGTTGGACAAGTAGAAGTAAGTGCCCTTTCTCTTATGTACAAGTAAGAAAACCTTTAAATTGTTCTACTGAAATCAGTTCCATTGTTTTGTTAATGAATCAACTGGAATGGCAAAGATGGAATTATGTGGGATACTTTAGTTCTCCAGAAAATTACAAATACACTTTGAAAATTGAAGCTCTCAGGGCATTAAATAAAAATAGAGAAGTAAGCTTTGGAAATGACAGTTAATCTGGGATTTGGATAGGGGTTTGCAGTAATGTCACGCATCTCACCTGCACAGCTTTGCATTTTGTTAAGCTTCCTATCTTAATTCTTTTGGTTAACATTGGCTTTCTCCCTATTTCTCACCTCTTTTCCTTTCAATTGCTTTTCCTGAATTGTAGAAATGTTGTTTTGTTGTTGTGTTTAAATCAAAAACCTGCACCTGCTAAAAATTCCTTGCATGAGCCAGGAAGAATTGGAAGGAAGCAACAGGTTGTTGAACAAAGAATTTGAAGGGTGGGTTATAGACAGAAGAAGATAATTAAAATTAAGGCACAAAGGAGAGTGATTGCAGTAAATACTGATAGTATTCTACTTCAGGGCATGGTTTTCAGGAGTGCTGCAGACTTGGTTACAGTATCTGATCCTCAGGCAATGCTTGCTGATGGCTTGGCTGACTTTTTGCATGCTTTGCAGCATGTTGTGGCGGCTGGGTCACCATTTGAAGTGTTTTGTGGACCCCTCTGAGCACTTGAACTTGGTTTGGGAGGCAAGAACTGTTTCAAGGCAGGGCTGTTCTGTTAGCTCGCATCTATGCCCAAAAGGGCTCTCACATAGATGTAACCAATCTGCTAGTACAGGTTTAACCTGAGCCCTTGCCCACTCTCTGGAAAATTACCACTGTTGCTGTCTCTGAGCATAAACCCAGCTTCCTCTGTTTTGGTGGGTTCCAGATGGCAAACTCTATTGAATTTCTGTAGGACTGGGGAACCATCATCTTTCTGGAGCTGGCTCGAGAGTGTCTGGAAATTTGTTTTCCTTGTGTATACCTCTGTGCACATTGTGCCAGCACATCTTGTTCTAGAATATTCTTTCATAAAAATAAGCCCTTTTTGACCAGTAAGTGCTGCACTAATCTTTTTGGGTGTTTTGTTTTGTCTTTTTTTTTTCATGAGGTGTTTTCTGTGCTTATGTATGTTTCTTGAACTTGATTTGAGTATTCTGATTTTTATTGACAACTAAATTTTAAATGAATTCTTAACTGCTACTTCTTTCTTAGGAAAGATTTCATAATATACCAGGAACCAAATGCTTCTCCTTCACATGTAACTGAAAATGGCTTTTCTGACAAGGTAAACAATGAAATAGAGTATGGCTGTTATGAAAAGCTGAGTTAAATCTACTGTGTAAAAAGCAAGTACTGTCATGTGAACCTTGTCATCCAACACAATGAAATGTTCTGGGAGTTCAGTTGTATACATCTGTATGTAGTTAAGGCATCTATTCTGTGAACACATGTAACACCTGTTTTTAAGCAGGTGTTTGGGGTGTGTTGTATCTTCCTGGTAATCTAAAATACTGCAAAAATCAACTTAAAAGTGCTGACCTACATAGCTACCTCTGTTTTAAGTTCTTTTTGATTTAAAGGACATCTGCTAAACATTTCGATAATTCTGTTGATAAGTCTGAGAGGTAATAGAGCACAATAGTACATAACATTAATTAAAAAGGTAGTGCTCCTGTGAAAACCCAAGTGAGATGTAAAACTTAATATCTGTGTGGGGTTTTTTTTTTTTTAATAGGTATTGCTGTGCTTCTCAAATGGAAACCACTATGATATAGTTTATCCCATAGAGTATTCAGAAAAGGCTGCTCTGTGCCAGTGTAAGTATTATGTTGGTTAGTTAAAAGCACTTATTTTTACCAAAAATCTTATCACCATCAGGTTTCAGGAAAAGCTGTGTACAAAACCATATTATAGTCATTTTTCAGTGGCTCACTTTACCATTTGAATTGTTAACGACTAGGAGTGTGCAAGAGCATCATTTCCTACTTGTGTCCTCAGTCTTTGCAAGTCAGTGTACCAAGAGGAGAAGGCTTCTCTGCCTCTTAGTTTCTGGGTGGTCTAATATAAACCGTTGGTGTACTTGTTTTTAATTTGTTGCATTGTCTCTGGTCAGCATTCTGGGTTTACTTTTTAAAAAAATTTAGACTATCTTAAACTGATTGTGTATGTTGAGATTATCCTTGCATGTGTAAAGTGCCATAGAAGTTAAGGAGCCTGCATGTGCAGAAGATAACTGTATGGATTGCTTTACTAGAGTGCAGGGATGCCCAAAGGTCATAATCAGGTTTGATGGGTCTCTGTGACAATCCCTTACAAATATTCTAATACTTGATGAAATCTTGGCCTATGTGCAGTTACAAGGCTAAGGCCAGATTTCCCTGTTAAGAGACCCAATTTCTAGTAGTTTCATGCACACCCATTAAACCATAGTGGCTGCAGCTGGTTTTGCTTTTAGCACCTTCATAGTACCAGTTAACACATCAAAATGCTTACTTGCTTAGATTGAAGTAATTTGAAATGCATTTGTAATGGTGGTACAACTCCATGGAAACCTTGTAATTTATTGTGCCACTCTTCTCTGTCCTCCTCCTCTTCCCCAGCTCTGCTGTATGAGTTGCTTTATGAGAAGGTATTTGATACGGATGTGAAGAAAATTGTAGCAGAACTTAGTGCTGTTGGTGCAGCAGGTGACAGTAATGGCAGCAGTGAAGCTTCTGCTTCAGATTCGGAAGATGACAACTGCAGGTAAATGACATTTGAAAGTTAATAGAATATACCTGTGAGCAATACATGTTAAATGAGTTTTCTGAATTTGTGGTGGTTAGTAGAATCTGGTAAGGATTGAAAAACTTTACAAACTCATAAGAAAAGAAAGACAAAGATGTAAGGTTTGAGCTATGAAAGAATGAAATGTGTAATCTTCACTGTACCTATGAACAGGGTTCTGGTTGCTCTGTTTTTCTTGTGATCTAGCTTTGGGTCTCTTTACATAATGGGAGTATAGCCACTGCAACGTATCCCTCTTCCTGTTTAAAACAGCAGAATGCCTTGGGAGAACTGTCAGTGTGCCAGCCTGGCACGGCAAACTCTGTGAGAATTTACTTGGCTCACTCTTGCAGCTGAGTAGAATTACAGGAATCTAATCCAACTTGTGTTGCTTCCACATCTGGGGGCTGAAATGCCTGCTTGAGATGTAGCTGATGGAGAAATACAGATAGAGCTTGCTTTATTTTGTTTCTTGATCACTGTACAGTGATGGTTGTGGGTTTGTGTTCCTTTTGCTAGCTTTTTGACCTACTGAAGCCTTTTGCACAGTAAGTCTTTCCCAGTGCCATATTTGCATTTAAACGCTGACAGTTTTTCTTCTGTTCAGGACTGTTCTTAACCCCCTAGCTTGTGTGAAATTCTATTCAAGCCATGGCAATGACGCTACATTAGTGCACCATGTCCCCCTTTCCCACTGAACATCATTAAAGCCCTTTCTGAGGCCTCTGCTGCAGTCTGTGTGGCAGAAGAAATTCTTTGAGATGTCAAAGAGGTGATTTTTATCTCAAGTTGAAAACAACAGAAAATGAAGATGGTGGAAATCACCACAGAAAGCAAACCTAAGTTCTGGGAAAAGGATTAGCTTCCTTGCTTGTTTGGGGGGGGGGGGGGGNGGGGAGGGGGGGGGCGGAGGAAATCTAACCTAGGGAACATTTCCAGTTAAAATATTTCTGCCTCAGCGAACAATTATTGTAGTTAAATGTCAGAGGGTGGAAACCTTTATTCCTTTCTGGTTTTGGAGCTTTCCTGGGCTTCATATGCAGTAGCATTGCCCTGGGTTTGTGGGATTCACAAGAAAATACACTGCTAGCCTCCAGAGCACCTTTTGTAAGTGAAGGTCATGTACTCGGCTGAGACATCAGGCTCCACGGTTTTGATTTAAACCGTATGTCTCGTGCAGTGAGAGCCAGCCTGTGCGACTTTTCACCTAGTTAGCCCAAATCGCAAACACTTTGTGTTTGTAAAGTGTGACCGTTTTTGCTTGTGTTAAAGTTGGCTTCAGCTTGTTTCATTACCTAGCTTGCCAGAATACCTGTTGCAGTTTCTAAATGTGGCAGTTGTGTTGTTCATTGTTAAGTTTAATAGTTAGTTTTATGTTTGGGAGAAGTTAATGCTGACAGTTGCTTACAACTGCTGTAGGGAAATTCTTTGTTTTTTTTTTCTCCATGGAAAGAAATTTTCCTGGTGATGTCAGGTGTAGAAAATAGGAGTGGAGTGCCTGATTGCAATTAACAGAGTGGTTTTTGGTTTAGAATTGTGGGGGCTTTTTATGTCTGCTTTTGCTATCTTTTTCCTCTGTAGTTGCAAAAATAATAGGGGGAATTTTTTATTTCCCTTGCTTTCCCTGCCCCTTAATTTCTTAAGAGATTAAGATATTTTGTGGTATGCTTATGGTGAAACAGCTTGTGAAGAGTGTTAGGTTCAGTATTTCTATCCACTTTCAGGATGTTTCTTACCTGATTTCCAGGCCTTATTAATACTCTATCACCACAACTTCCTTCTGTCCTTTTGCAGAAGTAAAGCTGCAGCAGTTAGTGATATGAATGGATTGAAGTCTCTTTCTGACAACAAGGTAAATTTTAACATATTTCCTTCCTAATAACTACTACTCTGCTCTAATTTTCAATGTCTGGTAGAGAATCTTGAGTTTCTAGTTTTCCTAGCCTGTAATAGAAGTTCTGGTTTCTTTTGAAAAGTAGTGTTTACTTTTGAAGTGCCAAAAGGTGGACAGTGTCCTTTTTAATGCTGCTTACTTCGTCATTCTGTTCTGGTCCAGAACACCACTGAATTAATTTTTTTCCAAGCTCTTTATGTATTTTCAGCTTCTTTATATTTGAGTTAAAAGCTCGAGCACTGTAATTGAAAAATGGAAGCTTTGCACCTTTTATACAGTTGACCACTTAACACTTTGTTCTGTTTCATACAGCACCTTAAGAACAATGGGAATCCTACCTTATTGGTCTTACCTAAAAAAGTTCTGAAATCCCTCAATCCATCAGTTTACAGAAATGTTGAATATGATGTCTGGCTCCAATCCAAGTTGGGTAAGTAACTGAATACTTAAAAGTTCCAAACTTTACAAGCTGGTCTATGAAGTGAAGCCTTTTTGAAGATCGGTGATGATGACCGTTTGGGTTTAAGCAGTGGTCTTCCTCAGATGGGTGCACATTGCAGATTTAGGGCCTGAACTTCTGACAGGCATTTTCCCTACATTAAGAAAATAACTCTTTTATTATATGTAACCTAAGAGCATGTTACTGCTAATGTTTTTACAGATCAGCAAAAGCAAGATTTTTCTATTGCTGCTGGCATGCAATACTCAGTTGGAGATAAATGCAAAGTAAGTAATACTGAAGTACAGTTTTGATATGCTGGTGACTTAACTTGGCTGTGCAGTTCTGAAAGTCTTGGTTCATTAAGTGAAGCTTTCTGCTCTGGGGATTGGTTTTTAATAATAGCTTTATATCTTTTTGAAGAAGCAGTATGGATTGAAGGTTCAAGAATTTGATACATGTACTGAATTCTGTGATGTTTATCTCTCGGGTCTTTGGTTACCCAGACAAAGTTCTGGTTTTGACACGGCTGAGAGTTGTGTCCTCTTGTTGTCTTTGTTTGAAAACAGTGCACTTCTGTTTTCCCTTATTCCTTTTCCTCACAGGTGCGCTTAGACCATAATGGGAAATTTTATAATGCCCATATTCAAGAAGTCTGTTCAGAGAATGGACCAGTAGTTGTGTTTGTAGAAGAGCTTGGAGCAAAGTAAGTGCTTAATCTCTTTGGGATGAGTGGCACTCTGAACCTTGCTTATGGCATCATCGTTGTAGTTCAGAGTTCATTCCATCCGCTAAAGGGGATTTGCTTTTGTTAGAAACCAACATAGTAAATAAAGAGAAGAAAAAAGGGTTCTGTATTGGCTGTCATTGGCTGCCATTTCAAACTTCAGTGCTAAGTGGGATGAATATTGCTTGCAGAGTGAAACAAGGGGTTGTGGTTTTCCTTGTGTGGTGTTGGTTGGCTAGTTTGGGTGTTTTAGCTGTGGGAGAAGGTGGTTTAAGACATCTTGACCTCTGCTGTAAGTTCCATAACTCTTCTGGGTCAAAAATAACCCACAGATGAGTCTACTTTTAAGTCAAGGTAAATGAGGGAAGGAGAAATTTACCAATTAGTCTCAGGTGATGTCCTGTAAAACAAAAACACTGTGTTATCTGAAGATTGTCTTGTGGTTTGTTCTCTTTATAAATTGAGATTTAACCTAACTAGAACTGTGCATTGTCCACTGGAGATCTGAATGCTATCCTTTTAAATAATGTAACCAGTTGCTCGGCTATCCTACAGCACCCACAATGAAAAACAGAGTTAATTGCTCTGGGTTATAAACCACCAATAAAATGTTTTTTCCATCTTGATACCTATTGCAGTGTTTATGGTAAGTTTGTGAATATATCACGTTTTGATCATTCCCCTTTTCTGGCTGCCCTGCAGATGTTAAAATACTTCACAAATGGTGGCTCCTTCTGTACTGAATACGTTTGCATTGACTTGTCAGAGTTGTTACCAAAAAAAAAATACATATATGGAAAAGGTTTGCTCTGCACATTGCTGGAGTGTAATCATACAGAACAAAGGGTTTGGAGTGCAGCATTCTCCAGAATGGAAAGATCCAACAGCCTCAGTAAACACGTGATATTAATTTGTGCAAGCCCTAGTCTGATCTTTAAGATTTAATTCCTTTTTTTTGTAGGCATGCTGTCTCAATGAAGAGCCTTAAACCTCTTCCACAGGCCTCTCCTATGGAGGGCTGGAACACTGTGCCAGGGAAGAAGATAAAAAAGTTTTTCCCAACCTGGGGGCAGAATGCTCAGCCTGGTAGGACTGTACTTGTCTTTGTGTGGCAGGATCTTTGTTTTGCCCCCAAAAGCTTGGAAAATGGTTATAAAACAGATCTGTTTTCATGTCCTAATCATAGATGCGGATTGCAGAGGGCCAAAGAATCAGAGCAAGTCAATAAAACCCCAGCCAGCACTACCTCCTCGACTTCAGCATACTGTGGGAACCAGGCAGCATCAGTTCTCCTGTTCTGGACCTCAACTTCATCAGACTTCCACAGAGCAAAAAGCTCCAGGCAGGAATCCTTCCCAAACTGTAAGGTAAAACTGCCAATAACATCTTCGTTAACTTGAACTGTAGTCAAGCATCTTGGAGCCCAGGTGCCTGCTTCCAACATGCTCTTTTGAAATAGGTTGCCATTGAAATCTCCTGAGGTGTTTCAAGTCCTTGAGAACACAAAAAAGCACAGGAAAAAATATTTCTTTTATTTTTAAAGCTTCATTCAAAATTGCTACCATTGTGAGCTTCCATTTCTTTTCTTGCTTGGCAGCACCTCCCCTGGAAGCACCATACTCTAGTACTCTACTCTCTAGTTTCTTCTTGGGAAGTGGATGTTGTTTTCTTTTCTGCTTGGGACTGAAGTAATGGTGCATGTATCACTTCTTGGCCATTACTGAGGTCCTCCCCTAGCTTCTACAGAATCTGTCATAGAGAACTGCTTCATGTTGTTGTGTCTGATCACTTGAAGGAGTCTGAGACCAGCATTCTGCCTGCATTTATTGGTATTGATTTTTGGATTCATTGTGCTACAGCAGAGTTTCTGTTGTCATCTTTGCCGCTTGTTTTGTGTCCTTTCTAAAAGGCTGTTCTGTACTTGGCTACAAACCCAAACTCTTCACGGTCTGTTCTGTCACTCTTCTGTATCAAAACACCTTGTAGAATAAATGGGTCCATGATGTCTTTGGAGTTGTGCCATGTGCAGCATTTTAAAGACACTTTTCTTCCACCTTTTGGTTAAATACATTAACATCCTAAAGTGTTCTGTTGAGTAATTCAGAAAGCTGGAACAGTGATGTTAATTTTGTGTAGTGATTTGCCTGGCATTGGAAGTTGTGATGTATTCTGCTTTTTGTTGTTGAATTTACAGAAATCTTCTTCAACTTGCTTTTGCATGTTCAGAGATGGCAGGTGGCGGTGGTCTGTCCCCTGCTAGTACAGAAATGGATTAGATCACTTGATGGGGGCATTTAGTTTTGAACTATGATCCAAACTATTTAGTATAAGGGTTTTTCAAAACTATGTTGAGATGAGTAAGTCATGGACCATATCCATTCTTTCCCTTCCTTAAAGTTATGTACACGGGTAAGCTCCAAGAGGCAGGAAAAGGATCTGGTATGTGTGATATCACATAAGTAGCGCTACACAATTTTCCTTCTTCCCTGAGTTTGTGCTGTGTTGGATGCTGCTGAACTCTGTATCTTCCTCTCCAGAAGACCAGAGCGGGAGAGAAGCGAGGACCTAAACCATGGCAGCAGAGACTGTAACTACTTTGGCCTGTCCCCAGAGGAACGCAAGGAGAAACAAGCTATAGAAGAATCTCGTTCCCTGTATGAGATCCAGCAGAGGGATGAACAAGCTTTCCCTGCTCTCTCCAATGTAAGCTTCGTGGCAGCACAAACACTTGCCTGTTACCTTTGGCAGTTGTTGTTTTGCTGGCCAAGCCTTACAATACAATTGAAAAGTGAAGGATATTTTCTTCATGCTCAATTTCTACTGGAAATACAAATCTATTAAGACAAGACATATGTAGTAGTTTCCTCTGGGACTAATGAATGTCCACCATACACTGTTCTTTATGCGTGGGAATACGGTAGACATGAGTTTCTGAAGCCATGGGCTGTTCTGTTCCTGTTCCTTCTGTCTTTGGAAGGCTTTCCAGTTATTCAAATGTTGTCTTGTATGCTGGGATCAAGCTTCCGGGTGAGGACAGAACTTGCTCTGAGGTTTATTAGCTGAGAAGTAGCTCAGTAAAATGTCACTGTGGTGCTTGACTTGGTATCAGAGGTGGCTAGGTGGTGGTTTCTGGTTTGGCTCACAAGTGACCTCTTTTATTTGTAAGTAACTTTTCTTAGCCTTAAGAACTCACTGGTGTGAGAACTTGCCTGGTGTTAGGAGCAATGCAAATACTTTGCCAGACCTACTCTCTTTCTGGTGTGGAGCTGAGCTGGCTTCAGTGGACTGGACATTATCTAAGGGAAGAATGTAGCCTTTAGCTCTGGAGAGATTTTCCTATTGATGTGTTTTTTAAAGAAAATGTTTTGGAGTCTCAGGACATCCAGGGAGTGGAAAGAGCTGCTGTCCAGACAGCTGTGTTCTAGAGACAGGGGGGCCCTACCTGAGTGAAGCAGGCTTTGTTTGGTGTGTAAACATGAATGCTTTAAAAGACTCCTTGGAAAATGTGGCAGTGAATGAAAGAGTGGATGAATCTGAATGACACTGCCATCTCATCATCTGAGAGTCTGCTATTGCACCCTCATCTCTGTGGCAGGCAGGAAGGGCAGGGGGAGCAGTCTCCAGCAATGTCATCAGACTTGTTACAACAATTCTCATTTCTGCTTTTGTAAACTCCTTTAGAATCAGTCAGTCTGTCAGGCTGCTACCCAGACTGTGGATAATTTAAATGAGAAAAAGCTCTCAAACAATGAAAGAAGAAATAGCAAGTGGACATCAGAGATGGAGGAGCAGAAGGAAAAAGGTAAGAATTTTTTTTTTTTTTTTTTTAAGATGAAGGCTCTTTTTTTTTGTTTGCTTTCTTTTATTGCTAGCCTCAGAGTTTATTCAGGATGGGACTTCTGGTTAGGCAATGAGGGGAAAATTTTAAGTACCAGTGTCAAGCTAAGCCAGGCTCCAGGCAGCAAAGGTGTGGTTTTGGAAGAAAGTGTATGTTGTCCTGCTTTGTGAATATGGCAGAGAGCAGGCTCCTTACTGGGATTTTTGTAGTAAATGAGAATAGTAGTGAGAGACACAAAGACTTAGCAGAGGGACCCTAAATTAGATCCTGTTGAAATTATAGTGAGGGTGGCAGAAAGTGCTAGTGGGAACACTCACATTAAGATGCTTACTAAAGTCAGTTAACAGAAAAGCAGGTAAAAAGAATTAGCATATAGTGGCACAGAAAGAGGGGAGAAGATGGCATACAGAAGAGCTTAAATGCCCTCCCCCTGTGTACAGTAGAAAGCTGTCATGTGGGCAAAATATTTTAGCTTTTCTTCCCTCCCCCTAATCTGTTATAACTCTTTAGCTTCTCTTCACTGACTCTTAAGCATTTCCTTTTCTGTGAGAAAGTAGAACATGACAGAGCTGGAGCCGTCAGGAGGAGGACAGCTGTGAGGAGCTGTCTTTGCTAAATGCAGCTGGCAGTATTTTTATTTTTGTGTTTGTCCTGCTAGTTTTGCCATAACTAAACATTTGAATTTGATCTTTGCTGCTTCCACTTTTTTTTTTTTTCCCCTGACTAAATAAAATCCAAGCTCTTCAGCCTGCCTCTAGAAGCTGTTCTTTGCTCTGGGCAACAACAGTAAAGGCATTTTGTACTTGCCCATCTCCTCTAACAGCAGGCCATGCCTTCTTGACTGATCACAAGGACTCATGTTTGGAGAATGAAATATAGGTAACATCTGAAAACTTACTTTATTTGAAACCTTGTTTCATCTTCAATGCCAAAAGGAATGTTGAGGCAGGGAGAGCTCTTTACTCCAGGTGCCATCAGCGCTGTTGCTGAAGTGCACAGCATGTGCAGCCTTCTCTGGCTTTTGTGGCACTCTGGATTGCTTTGCTTCTCCTGAAACTAGGTTACAAATCCAAGAGGAACGAACTGTACTTTCTTGTGAGTGTTTAGAGGTTCCAGCTGGTGCTTAGGGAATTGGCAGGAATTCTCATGTCAATATCGTTTTAACATATATTGTTGTCTCCTTGTGATGATGTACATACTAAGCACATATCTATTTAGTGTCTACTATTGAACTTAAGTGCATGAATTTGATTGCCAAGCAGTGCTAGCCAGAGTTGAACGTATGCCAGAATGTGAATAACTTGTACAGGTCTTATTATATGCAGATTACGTTTTTCAGCACCATCTCTCCCTCAGGGGCTTGCTGGTGCTTGAGAAATTGAACTTCCTGCTTCAGTCTGGAAAGTTGCTAGAACTTTTGTACCATTGAAACCTTTTAAATTGATCTTTTACTCCCTCATAAGTAGAGTTTAGAGCCTCTGTGATTTTAACACTTGAGTATGGAAATGCAAATCAAAACGTTTTCACTTCAAGCAAAGTACAAACTTTCTGCTTTTTCACTAGTGGGTATTTAGGATGAACTGCATGTGGTTAAAGAGACAGCTCCATTTATTCCTTGCTTCCCTCTTGGCATCGTTGAGAGGTTAATCAACATCAGCAAAGAAGAGTAAAGAGTTTTGAAAACCCAGGTTGAAGTAGCTGCTCAGTTACTGCCCTAACAACTGTTTATTTTAGGATGCTTTGATCTTTGATTAAAAATTGAAGTTTAAGTTTTCTGGAGTAATATATGCTGAGGTATGCTTTGTTTTGAAGGTTTAACTTTGGAAAGACACACTTTTAACTGGCTTAAGTTGTGATAGCCATCAATGGTGTAATGGTTCATTTACTAGGTTATGTCTTGGTGTTACAGAGTCAAATTCCAGGCAGATCCACTTAAATCAGAAGCTTGAGCCCAATTCATCTGAGGTAATCTTAAAGAAAAGACCAATTTTTTTTTTTCAATGTTATTGCTTCTCTGATACATGATTAGCAGAGCAATAGCTGCCTTTAAAGCTGTGATTGCTGCTGCTTTACAGCTTTTAGTGACATACTTCTAAGATTGGAAGCTTGTATTGCTGTCAGCATTCCTCAGCCCCTGTAACCCCTACTTATACCCTCTCTCTGCAATCTGAGTTCTCAGATCTGGGCACTTCTGAATCTGGATTTGTAACTGCTTAGTACAGTCTGTACTGTCAGTATAATGGGACCACAGGAGGTTTGATGTTTACTAATTGCTGCTGTGCTAATAGGCCATGATCTCTGAAGTTCAGTGAAGATTTGTGGCCTCCTGTTGGCTTTTAACCTTTGCTGTCCTTTCAATGAGCAATGTTACACTAGTACAACAGTAGTGGGTGCTTAGCCCACTTCGTATGTAGAGTGGCTGTCTATCTTTGAATGCCTCTTTCAAAAGTACACCTGCCTGTTGGACTAGCTGTGTCTGTTGTTTCTAATTCTGCTTTAGAAGAATAGTCAAGATGAGAATTACCCAAAAGCTTCATCTTCTCCCTTGGAACAAGTAAAAACAGAATCTCCTCCGGTTCTTGCTGAGCAAGTAAGAAATGTTTGTTTGATTTCAAAGTTTTCCAGTCAGGAGACTTCAGACAAAGGGGAGCTTCATCACAGCCATGTATGTATTATAATACTGGCTTTTAATTACCTAGTCCTTGCTGTGGTCATAATGCAGACATTTCAAGCTTACAGTTAGGAATCTTCTGTAAAAGCACAGCCCCTGACAGCAAAGTAAAAGCAGATCCTTTCTTTTCTGAGAAGGCTTATTTTATCCTGTCCGAGAGGATCTGAAGTGAAAAGCATGGTTATCCTTCACTTTTTCCAGTCTTCTCCAACTTGTTGGTAGATGTTTGTAAGGGTGGGGTCTCTTGGGTGGGAAACACTTTGATGTAAAGCTGGTGGAGGTAGTTATAGCACTGAGGGCTGTCTGTGCTACATTCTGGATAGAGTTCAGTACAGTCTCTCTCATGGTCTCAGATCTCACTTACCTATACAGCCTCTGATGTCTTAAGTGTTTTGCTGTGGTGATGGTGGTAGACTGGCTAACACTTAGCCATCAAACCTTTAGGGGTCACCAGCAATAGTGATTTAGAGTAATTTCTTGGAGTTTCTTGTTTTTACAGAGCTTGACAGAGTGCTTACCAAGTGTAACTCCAACACCCTCACCAGTCTTCTCTGAGGTGCATTTACCTCCACCAGTGCCTTCTGTACCAGCCATTGTGCCAGCTTGGCCAAGTGAGCCAGCAACTTATGGACCAGCAGGTCTGTAGAAACACTAAATCAGAAGTTACTAACCCTGAGATATCCTTTGCCTTGCTGAATTGGAGATGCCTCCAGGAGACTTTCATGTATCTTCACATTCCACAGGCGATAGCAATATAGTTTCTTACTGCTGAAAGCAGATCTTTGATTGCCCCTGTGTATAGTTTGCTTTACTCCCTGCCTAAGAGTGCAGAGGGATGTGTATTCAATGCTGCTTGCTTTGAGTGAGATAACCACTCTCAAAACATGCTGTTCTGAGGGTCTGCTGAAGTCAGAACACGTTGGCAGAACACCGAAGCTTGGTATGTGTTTGTGCTCTGTGTCCAATGTAATAAGCTCATTGGATTCACTAAGGACTGAGCTCGAGTCTGGTATGTCTGGAACTAATGAGATCCATTTGGGCCTGTACTGCGAGGCCAGCATAATGGCTTTTCTGTGCTGTGTGTATCTTCTGGTAGATGGAATTAGCTTACATTCAGTATTGCACTAGTGCTGCATCTTCTCTCCCTCTGTCATGTTTCTGTACAAGAAGCAGCTTTCAAATCAGCATCCTTATTCACAGGACATGGTGATAATCCTGTCAAGCTTGAGCACAGCTGTAACAGGAGGCATTACCCAGTTAATCCCAGCTCGGGTTCAGTTGACTGTAAATGACTAGTCAGAATGAGAGCTGCAGAGATTCACACAGAAGTTTCAGTTCTCCTCCCTCCCTCTTTTCCCTCCTTTCTAAACCCCTTCTGGTATTCAGAATGTAAAACACAAATATAGGAAGTGCTTAGCTGTTTCTGGAAAGCTTGACTGTTTTACTCTTTCTGGAAACTGTTCTCAGCATTTAGTCAGCTCTGCTGTTTGTCACATCCTGACTCAAGAATTCCTTCCTATGTCTTCCTGAGTGCTGTGCCTTTTGTTTTCCTGTCTTTTGAAAGTTGCTTTCCCACTGTCATTTTCTTTGGTGACTGCAGCTGTGAGAGAGACATATATGTCTTTTCCCTTAGGTATTTCAGCTCAAATACCTGTTTCTTCATTGATGCCAGCCCCAGCAGCAGGACCTGACTCTATTGTGTCACAGGCTCAGGTAACATCTGCTCCAGTTGGAGTTCCTGTGTCACTACAAGCAGTTAACCAGCCTGTAATGCCTTTGCCTCAGACTCTGAATCCTTATCAGGATCCATTATACCCTGGATTCCCTCTTAGTGAAAAGGGAGAAAGAGCCATTGCACCCTCTTACTCCCTGTGCAATACTGGGGAAGACTTGCCTAAAGGTGAGAAGCTAGAAGGTGGTCTGGGGTTTGCTCTCTTTTTCCTGTAGATAAAGATCACTTCCTTGGTTCTGTTGCTAATCTATGTCAAAAGATCTAGATGCCATCCTGTGATTTAAGGTGTGGGAGGGAACACTGAAGAGTGCAGCTGTTTAGATTGCGCTGCTAATGCTGTCGTCATTTTAAGTGGTTCGAATTAGTTTGTGGTTCTTAACTTGAAGTTTTCTAAACGTAAAGGATTTCCTTTGTTGGAATCACTTCATTTTACAGTAACGGGTTTTATTCTTGTAACCAAAAG
Source organism: Ramphastos sulfuratus (assembly GCA_013399055.1). Classification (NCBI taxonomy): domain Eukaryota; kingdom Metazoa; phylum Chordata; class Aves; order Piciformes; family Ramphastidae; genus Ramphastos; species Ramphastos sulfuratus. The sequence goes on from WBNM01030180.1 coordinate 869,678, forward strand.
CTTGGAAATTGTGGAGCATTTCTTTAATGACTTGGAAAAATAAGAGGTTTTGGCATACTAGTACTATGGAACATGCCTGTAAAGAACATGGCAATGTCTGCTGTTTGGTTATGAACTGTTATTTAGGAGCTCAGTTCCACAAACTGCTAAAAGTGAAATTTTAACTGTGTGTGTGAAAACAAAGCCCAAGCCAAATCAAAGGGATCGAGCAGCACAGCACCTTGATATCAGTCCTCCTCTGCTGAGATGAAACTTTTAAGCAGGAAATTTTTTTGGTCAGAGAAATGTAATACTTGAAGTCTTAATGGATATTTTCCTTTTTTTTTTTTTTTTCCTCCCTAGATAAGAATATTCTTAGATTTTTCTTCAATCTTGGTGTGAAGGTAAGTCTTCAAACTTTTACGTTTGTGTTTTTTGTTTGTTATACCATAAACTTTGCTTGTACTTGGTAGTACTTAAGAGTGCAGAGGTTTAGTTGCTGCAGCTGTACTGTTCAAGTCTGTTTTTAAATTTGATAATACTTGTCTTTTAACTGGGATCCCAGCAGTGGTCCCCATTGCAGTTTCAGTGAGCAGAAATAAATTTTCTTTCAACAGTGATAACAAAGCTGGCTTCCAGCTGTGGCTATACAGTCAGCAGATTGTGCTTTACAAATCCCCAGGTAAATGCTGTGAGTTTGAAGGTGCATCTTTTGGAAGTAGGCAATAGTAAGAGGCCTCTGCCCCTGTCTGGCTTCTGGCAAAGTCATTGTAGGAGAGCCTGTGGATGCTCCTGAGCAGAAAGGACAGGTGTCTAAGTTACTCAGGAGAGAAGGGCAGCAGCATTGTAGCATTCTAAGTTGTTCCAACAGCAGTCGCATGTGTATGTGGCTGGGAAAGAGGCTCACCCAACAAAGGCACCATTCACCATTCCTTGATAAGAACTAGTGCTTTGTTTGGTTTCTCCCCTAGTTTCTGTACTTCTGTTAAAATGTTCCTGATTTTCCTTCTCTCCTTCTGTCAGGCAAATTACTTTGGAAAAGGTGCTTATTCCAGATGACTTTAGCCGTTAGTAATGATTTTCTTTGGTGTCGACACAGAGAAAGAGGGAATGCTTGGCACAACATACAGAGTAAATTTAGACTTGATACTTGAGTGCCTAGTGCACGTGTCTGCTTGATAGAAATCCGTAAGTCACTGGCAAGTGCCACTGCAGTGTGTTTGAACAGCTTTGGCTTCCTAAGCCTTCTCTCCTTGCTGGTACTTGATATTACTTGGGACAGCATCTGTCATCGTGGTGCTTCAGCGCCATCTGCTGGTCACAGTGTCACTTGCTAGTGGTTGTGCTCCTCGGCTGTTGACCAAAGGGAGACCTGGAAGCTGCTTAAGCATTACTTTGCCCACCGCTGTAGTCCCAGATGCTGCCATGCTATTATCCATAGTCTTCCAGCTGCTTCTCCAGAGTGAACCGACTAGTTCCCGTTGAGAGCACGTCTGGGTTGGCTTCTCAGGATGCTTTGCTCCAGGGACTTTCTACAAATGGATCAGACAAGACCATGCCAGGTTTTGGGCTCTGCACTCTACCTGCTGCACTGTTACCTTAAGTGCTCTGTGCCTCCAGCAACATTCATGATGTTCTGTATGGCCTAGAAGAAGTTTATTTGGCAGGTAGTATTGGACACAACCTCCAGGTTGCTAAAGGTTGACTTTACAGCACCATGCCTTTAAATGAACTATATAGAAAGTTACCAAGTTTTTGTACTGCTCCTAACTGTTGCCCATTGCAACTGCATTTGGAAGGGAAACAGAGAAAGGAAAACATCATCTGGGAGTCCTAGATTTGTGGAATCAAGGGCAGCCACTGTAAATAAAGCTAACCTTTATCTCCTCTAATTAATTGTTTTGAAGTGGTGAATGGCTTGTGTGGTTAGTTCTGTCAGAACGTTCAAATGATGAAACATTGTTTTATCCCTGTCTTGCAGGCATACAGTTGTCCCATGTGGGCACCCCATTCCTACTTGTACCCCCTGCACCAGGCCTACTTAGCTGCTTGCCGGATGTACCCGAACGTGTCCCTTCCCATGTACCCACACAGTGCCTGGTTCCAGGAGGCTGCGGCTCAGAGCGACAATGAAACCACACGGACAAGCAGGCACTTCCCTGTTCCCAGCGAGGCCAGGCCCAACGGTCAGATCCCACAGGTTGACAGTAGAGCTGCATCACTGCCTCTGATGATACCTACGGCTCAGGTGTCGGAAAGTCAAGGACAGGTCTGCGTTGAGTCAGAGAATCCAGTGCAAGCTCTTCAAGCCAACTATGAGGAGTCCCTGAGAGGAAAAAATATGTTCCCACAGGCCCATTTTGGACACAATCACTTTCTAGGAGCTGTTCCAATAGCGCCTCCTTTCTTCCCTCACTTTTGGTATGGATACCCAGTTCAGGGCTTCATTGACAATTCAGCAGCAAGACCTAATGTAGTCCTGTCCCCTGAGGACAAAGAGGCAGCAGCCAATGCTGCAGTGAACATGTATGTGGCTAAAGAATGTGTCCCTCCAGTTGCTGTGGTAAACTGTGCAGAGCAGCCTCAGAAGGTTGGCAACAGCAGCAGCTCAAACACCATGCCTTTCCCTGTGGCTGGAGCAAGCAGTGAATGCAGTGTCCCAAAAGAAGCTTCAGCCAGGGCACCTCAGTTGGAGCACACTTGTCCTTCAGCTTCTCCTGCTAAGCAAAAGCCATCTGGGCAGCAGAATCGTTCTCCACTAACACAGGGAACTGAGAGGCAGACAGCAGTGCCCAACACTCCACCACTGGCAGCAGAGCCACCTATAAATGAACTGAAACACAGCGTCTGCAGTCGTAAGGAGAAGACTGACAAAGGCAGAGATTGCAGGGGCGTGGGTGGTCTCCAGGCAGAGAGCAGGGCACAGAGAGCTCGGGAGGAGAGCTCAGAAGATGAGAGTGAGGTGTCCGATATGCTAAGGAGTGGCAGATCCAAGCAGTTCTACAACCAGACTTACGGAGGAGGCAGAAGGCCTAGACTTGAGTGGGGCTACTCCAGTAGGGGAGGATACCAGTTCCAAAGGAATGAGGAGGCCTGGAAAGGACCACCCAGCAGAAGCAGAGATGATGGCCACCAGTATCAGCGAAACTTTAGAGGGAGGCCATACAGGAATGACAGGAGAAGGGCAACACTGGGAGATAATCAGAGGGGGGGGCATCAAGCATAGAACGAAGGGATAATGGAAACATTTAAAATACAGGAAGTCATTTGAAGTAGCCGTTTAAAATCTCTTTTTTTTTTTTTTAGTAATGTACATGGCTGTTTAACTTTTGGCAAGTAAGGACTAGGGCGATGCGAGCACCTGCCCACTGGTCTGGAGGATTATAGAGTTTGTTGGCTTAGTGTTTTTTCCTCAATGTCAGATTAGAGAAAACCAGTCTAGGTTTAGTGTTTGGGAATGTTTGGGTTTTTCCCCTCAAAGGTTTTGAGTTTGTGATAGAGGATGGAGACGTCCATTTCCTAGTGACAAATTAGAGCATTTGATGTGGTCTAGATTCTGGAGTTGACAGTGACACTGCACCAAATACAGACGTGTATCTTATCATCCAATGCCTTAGTTCTGAACTGAGCTAAAGGGATTCTCAGCCTACTGCACTGTTGTCTTTGATACGCTTCCAACCCAAAGGCCTTTCATCTCAAAACAATCTGTCAGACTTGAATGTTTTTCTCCAGTGTGTTACACATACAGCAGCCAGCTAACCCTGTGTCTTAGGGATGTTGTATATAGTTCTTTTAATATTCATAGGGTATATTTTTGAATTTTAAAAAAAAGCATTTATTTGTTGAAATCAAGATCAAGACAAGCAGTCAGAAATAGCTGTGTGTAAATGGATTAGAATGGCTGTTTCCACCAAGAGTTCTTAATGCTGGTGTGACTAGAATGGTGCCTATGCCAACTAAATAATAACAAAGACAATACAAATGTAGATGCTATGCATTTCCAAAAGAATTCTGCAGCTGTTATAATAGCAGAAGTTTTTTTAATGCCACTTTAACACTAATGCACTGACAAATCCTAGATACTTTGTGAGGAGAAATGCATAAAGTACCTGTTACGTGTTTTTAAGCGTGTATGATTGAGCTACTGTTCAGTATTCTTTTGGTGTTGCACTGTTGATGCAAATTTGTGTTTTGCATGTACAAGTCCTTGCTGGAACTGCTTTTAAAATCAAGATGGAGCGTCCTGGTGTGCTCTGCTCTTCCCTACACTTCAGAAGAAAGTGGCTTCTGCCTTATATTTTTACACTGTGTCAGCATTCTGCTGCTGTTTCTTCTGCCCTGACAATGATCTCTGCAGTGTTCCTGTTGCCTTTGCAGTTTGGATGTTGAGCTGTCGGGACCCAAACGTTGGCTCAGCTCTGCTGCCAGAGGAACTGCTGTGTATATTTTGGTACCTCTGTACATACTGGTGTAGGTGACGGTACCCTGCCCCTGTCCCAGATTTTTCTCCCTGCCCTGATGAGGAAACTTGAGTGCTAGTTATGTGATGAATAATTTCTTTTCAGATGCATGCCATGTATAAAACCAGACTGAAGTAAAATAAATGTTTGTCTTTTCACTTCCTTTCTAAATTGTCTTTGCCTGTTGGACTCTTGCAATGACATGAACTGCATGGGTTTGTTCTGACAGAGCCACCTGCAGAAAACAGCAGAACCACGAACCATTGTTCGATATGTAGGAAGGATGCAGACTGAAAAGGGATGTAAACTGGATTTCCAGTTCTTACTCAAAGCAGCAGTAGCAGGGATTTCTGTTTGTTTTTAAAAATGTAAATACTTTTCCTTTCAGAAATGTGTTCTGGATTGCAAACAAGACAAGCTCCAGCTCAGGCTGAGAAGCAAGCACTGAGGGATTAATGGTACCCTCTGTTGTGGGCCTTCCTATACCTCTACCACTTACACAGACTTAGAAGGGGCTTCTTGTCATCTTTCCTGGAAGCCATGGTTTCTCATACCTGTTTTTCAGATGCCAGTGAAGGCAGAAGAGACACCTGTTGCATGGAAAATACCATTTCTTAAGATACACAGCTGAAACTTAGATGCTGTTTCCTACACATATGGGTAGGAACCCTTAACTGTAAGCACTTTTCCCTCGGTCTTCTTGAAGGCCCTTTCTTTATAAGGAAATTGAATTTTAACAAGCTCTTTTTTATTTAATCTTTGTCTCTAGTACTGATCAAAGCCTGTGCTTCAGGCAAAAGCACTTCTTGCATCTTAACCTTGTAAAAAGCTCTGCAATTTACAGAAAGGTGGTGGGTGTCAGCTCTTATAGGAACGTGTTGGTCTGGCTCCTCACAGCTGCTCGTAAGGCTGGAGAGAACACCTTAGTCTCGGAAAACTGGTTGCTTTTGTCTAAAGCATGGCATTGTTGGTGGAATTGGTGTTTGTGTCCTTGTAAATAAGAACTCTTGTAGGATGCTGACTCTAATGCTTGAAGTGTCTGTAAAAACAGGATCCTCATCACAAAGCAGAGAGGCAGAGTATGGCTTTGACATGTTCCAAAGCAGAACTACTGCCTTAAAGTGCACTGCATACAGGTGCTCAGTTTGGTGCAGGTTGTTAGCTCTGTGCTGTCTTCATCCCGATGTGGCTTTCACCTTGTGAAACACATGGTAGCTTTGCTACTCAAAACCCTGCTTCCTGTAGTATACTGATGAGTGTGTAGAAAAAACAACTGTACAAACTAGCCATTAACCTGTCCTCACTACATAGCTAGATGTAACAGGAGACTAGAAGGATTATCTGTTGTTCTTTTAAGACTTCATTAAATGAATTATTCCCAGTTCTTCTCCCATAGCTTGGATGAAGAAGACACAAATGGAGAGATGCCTACAAAAGGTGTAGATCCCTTCCTTTACCTTGTTATAGACAGTCTGTACTCCAGCTCTGGTGTGTTCCTTTCCACAGAAAGAGAAAAGCTGTGTGTGGCAACACCCTAAACATGCTTCTGGCTCAGCAATTCAAGAAATTTTGCACTGTGTCAGAAGAGCTGTAAGTTAGGAGGATATTTATTTATGAAACCCTCATCCAGAGAGATTAAAACTTTAAGAGAGGTTGTTAATTGTAGTTTGACATTCACTGTCCCTCTTAAGACAGAAAAGAGCTTCAAGGATGTTTAAAATGAAGTGCAGCCAATACTTGGTACACAAATAGAATACACTGAATCAAATCCCCCCTTTAAACTCTGAAAAAAGCTGGAGCTTCCATTTGCACAATTCTGAGGTGGTCTATTTTGAAATTACCACACTGAAAACTGGGTTGTGTCATCAAAACATAGAAAGTGGCAGTTTTACTTGGAATAGGATTTAGACTGCTACTCATCTCAGATGTTACAGGCAGCAAGAGATTTTTAAAGCTCCCAAAGATTAAATGTTCTAAAACCTGACTGAGCCTCCTCATCCATGAATGTTTCGATTCCGATAAGCATTTCTAGATGCCAGTTACAAAGGTGCTCAGATTCAGTATTTAGTCATCCAGGAAAAAGTAGTTTCCACTCTTCTTTTGTTCCACATCCTTGGGAGGAGAACAAAGATCAATGTTACTTGAAGTGGTCTTTGGCAGACTTAACTATCCTGTAGTTTAGCTATGTGTATCTACGTTACTTTCTACTTTCATTATTACACTTTTACATGCAACTTTCCAGCACAACAAAACTACCAGGTTTGTTTTCATTTTGTTCCTTGCTTTAAAACCCAGTTTTACATTAAACAGCTGTGGCTTCTTTGTGGTAAAGGTGCTGCTTCTCCTCTTACCTTGATAGAGTTGAGTTTGTTTATTCTTGGTCTGTAATTGTTGGGGTCTCTTCTAAAAGTGATTTCAAGCTGAGATAAAAACTTATTCATTCCAGCCAAAAGAGTCTGAGGACTGTGAAGAGAGAAGAAAAATTCTGACTACAGCTTTGCTCTCCATCCTAAGCTCCTTCAAGTCTGCTAACAGAAGTGTGAGCTGTTTGACATAGGATGGGCTACATTTTCAGTCAGAGCATGTGTCTGACAAGATTCATAACTACTCCTACTCTTTCAGCAGCACCTCAGTGTGGCACTGCAAGTCTTCAGAGTGCTACCTTTACATTTTTTTCTGTGTTGTATCTACAGCTGCTGGTACACTTTGTTACTTACATCCAAAGGGAAAAAACAGAGTTGCACCACTCGGAAGCTCTAACAAAGATCAAAATCTATACTAATGCTGAGAAACAGCTATGGGATCATGATTTTACAATTCAAACAATTCGAAGCCAAGCTAGCCATGTTGTAAACACAGTACCAGACCAATGTGTTCACTCCATCTGGCTCACATTAAGTACCTGGTCTTTACCCTGTTCTATTTCTCCTGAGGCTGCTCCTCAAAACGTCTGTCATTCATGTGAAATGACTTACAGGCACAAAAGCAGACAAGAGAGACAGTTCTGAAACTGTGACTCAGTGTATGTTACTGTCAAGCCCTGTGCTTCACAAGAGCTGCACACAGCTACTTTTAGTCCACTGTTTTCTTTGGATGCAGCTGAAAGTTCTTTTCACAAGCAGAGTTTAGAACTGGTCCTTCTTTTTTACTTCTCACAACCAATATTAGTTATTTATTCTCCTCTGATTGCCATATAGTTGTTATACAGTTGCTTAAGACAAGTTTAAGCCAGGAGCTGGTCTAGTTTGTGAGGGTTTGGGTACATTCTCCAACTCTGTCTCAGCTCTGTGTCTAGACAGCCTAAGTGTGGGTGAATCCGATTTTCTTTTCCTTGCTTCAAGACAAAAGCTAAAACTCTCAGGATGCTCCTGAATTGCTTTAAATGCAGCTTAGATTTCCATAGGCAGGGATGCAACACCACCTTAATTTATTTCTCATGTTACCTTCCTCTACCTTGCTTGCTAATCCAAACAAGTCTCTTACCTGTTGGCAAGTGTGTTCTTGGAAGGAATGCCATCAAACACAATCACACGATCTGCAAGATAGGTGGCCATGATAAAATCATGTTCTACCACAAAAGCTGTCTTTTTAGCATGGAGAATGAAACTGAAATAGAAATCAAAGAAGATAATGAGAGAGCTGAATGCAACGCTACTGTAAACCCACTGCAAGTTCCACTTGTTCTCCCTCCCCGTGTACCTTACCGCTTGATGACTCGAGCAGCCATCAGACGCTGCTCAGAGTCCAGGTAGGCTGAAGGTTCGTCGATCAGGTAGACATCTGCAGGCTTGCCGAGACAAAGAGCTAACGCAACACGCTGCAACTCACCACCAGACAACGTCTGAACCTATTGGAGTAGGGGGAATTAGGCCGTGTTTAGTTCAGGTTCAGGTAGAGAACTCAAGGGCAGTTGGGATGTTGTGTCTCAGGCAGTTAGTACCTCCTGGTCAATGATGTTTTCTATTTGAAGAGGTTTCATCACATCGGTTACAAACTGGGGGTGTGTGTAGGCATCTCTGATCTTCTCATGCAGCAGCTGACGGACACTTCCCTATGAAAAGGAAAAATGCTGCTCAGCTTTGTGCACCACACCACAAAAAACCAAAACCAAGTCAAGTGAGCAGAGCTTTTTGTTCAGGGAATAACGAAATTCTACCTGTATCAAGAACATGCTTTTGGTAACAAACAATACTTAATTAAATAAGGCTTAAACGTACTGTAGATTTAGGACTGATCTTCTGTGGTTTGTAGCTGACATTTAAAACCGGGACCTCACCTATAAAAAGATAAAGTTTATGATGAAAACGAGAGCCTTTCCGTTATCTTACACATGGCTTTCAGCTAAGGTTTAAGCACTACCTCCTTCATCAGGTGTCAGTCTTCCTGCAAGCATTCGGATGAAGGTAGTTTTGCCAGTTCCTGAAATAAAGTAATATGTAATTTGCATTTTAGACTTTACTACAAAGTTAGACCTCAAACAATTAAGTCACTGACGGACAAAGACTTAATAAAGAATATGTTCTAAAATGAGATTGCTTTGAGAATTCCTATATTCACTTTTGGCAAAGAGCACTTGGTGTTACTTGCTTTTTCAAATGGAAGAGACATCTAAAGCTACAACAGTCTAGACCTCAGGCTAAGCTCGTTAGATCACTTACAATCCTGCCAATCTAAGTTCTTAAAATGGGGTATCAGACAGACACAATGGCATCATCAGCCTTCAGTAACTTCAAGTGCCTGCTATTTAGACAGCAAGCTCATGGTGTGAGATCTTCAGTAGGAAACAAGCAGCTGAAACTGGCTCACACCCAGTTACATTGAAGACTGACTTCCAGGCTGAAAAAGGGCTTTAGGAGCACATTTTGGGCTGTAGAAGCAGTTTCCAAAAAGAACTGCACTTACCATTTTCCCCTAACATCACCATAATTTCAGAGTCAGTAAATTCTCCAGCTACTATGGACAGTTCAAATTCTCCCATCTTCTTTTTCATTCCTGGGTATTTGTACATACACATCTTTTTAACCTCCTCCTCATTAGCTGTCTCAGCCACCTTGAACACCAGAGATGCATCTCGAAACCTCAGATTTTCTGTTGGAACATAGCCATCTAAGAAAATGTTTATGCCTATGAATGGAAGAAGGAAAAAAAAAAAAAAAAAGAGGTTATTAGAAGAGTTCACACCGGAGCAAGCTAAAGTGAATTTCCACTCTTGGCTGGAAACTCCAATCAGATAGAGAGAATGACACATTAAAAGAGGCAACTAAACCGCCTAGCTGAAAGCCTGTATATTGTGCAAATTGAATAAAGAAGAAAGTTTTGCTAAGATTACTGAAAGGCTACAGCTCTTCCTGAAAATCCAGCACTGGTTATGTGGGTAGGGTTTAAAACAACTGCTGTAGGACCCATTCTCACACTGATTACAGCACTACAAGTGTGGTTAGTTCAGCTGAACACTACATCCCTCTGTAACTGGCTCTAATATTGAAAGGTGCTTTGGAGTAACTCCACTGTTTACAAAACACCTACAACTATTAAAACTATGTCCACAGAAGGAGACGCAGAACAATTCATCAGTAAGACTTCTTTGTTGAACTATAGATTTAGGATCATGTAAACAGATTCTGCAGAAAGTAAAAGAGTAGCTTTTTAGTTACTGAAGTGTGACAAGAAGATAACACGTTTATGTAACGGACAAACAGCATCTTGTTATCTCCTTTTTCTTCCCCAGAATTTTTTGGGTGTGTTTATAAAGAGGAATAGGGCAAGAATTACCTTCTCTTACGCTGAAAGGCATAGTAACGACACCGTAAGCACTTGGCACACCATAGAGGCAGCAGATAAAGTCAGAGAGATAATCTAACACACTTAGATCATGCTCTACAACAATAATGTACCTGTAAAAGAGCCAGAGAGATCGCAATAAAATCCACTTGTTTTTTACTCTAGTCTTGCATAAGTAAAAATCTATCAATCTGGGTTTTGTGTAATATGGTTTCTTAGCTTCATACTAAATACAGAGTTCAAATCTCTGATAAGCATTTCTTTTAAACTGTCCAATAGACAGACATTGTGAATGACAAGTTGAAAGCCCATCTTTAGTCTAAACTGGCAGCTTTCACTAAGGGGAAGGATATTGATTGACTGGAGAAAAATATTTAGGATATTTAAAGGAAAACAAAACCACAAAATAAAAACAAATCCCAACAAAACCCTAACAACAACCAGTGAACAACTCTGAGAAGGGGATGGAAGAACAATGCTCATGTGAACAAATAAGCACCTGTGCTTTTACAGCCTTATTACAAAATTTACCCTAAAGCTGAAACAGTTGAGAAACCACTGGAAATATGTTTTTCAAAATGCCAAGGAATTGAATATTACCATCTTAGAATATTTTATGTCACTGTGCCGAGCTGAGAAGTCAGCTCTTCCAGGGAGATGGACTCGATGGTTCTTCCCTCATAAACAGCCACATGTTATTAGAGTCTGTGAAGTTTGTATTTACCTGTCAGGGTTTATTAGGGATCGGATAGTAATGGCAGCCTTCAAGCGCTGCTTGACATCCAGGTAGCTTGAAGGTTCATCAAACATGAAGCTAGCCCCAAAAGAAAGGATGAAGTCTTAGTGAATGCAAGCTTTCCACATATTTACAGCTAATACTAATACTTCAAACTTTAAATACACAGAAATAAAAAAACCCAGTGTTTCTATTGAGAAAAAGAGATAAAAGTGAGAATTATGTACTGACATGGCTGGGAACCTCTGATGCCTGTCACATTGTGCTGGTTTGACGCTAACTGGAATAATTTAATGAAAAATATAGATTATAGGCTGTGAAAAGAAAAACAATGATGTCTTCTTCACTCACAGATAAGACACTCTGAGTCTCTGTCTCTCTAGCTGCAGGTTTTGTCTGCTGGCCTCTCTGCTAACCTAACTAACCACTTTCCTTCTAACCCCCCTGGCCGATCCTCCAAACTCACCTTGCGCATAAGGCAAGCCCTAGGGTTAAGGTAGAAGGGTGGAAAGAAGGTGGAAGGGTGGTTGGGAGCTCCTCCTGGGGACTCTGATTTCTGGGAGGAGTATTGTGTTTCTGTATTACCTTTAACTTGTATATTTCTGTAAATATTCATGTCTATTGTGTATATATCTGCTTGTATATTGTGCTTCAGTCCTTAACTTCCAGCCAGCTGAGTCTAGTCTGGGTGATTTTACAAAGTGTGTGGGGGGCGGGTAACTCCCAAACCATCACACACATGAAAACATTAAATGGTGCAAGTCAAGGATTTGCCAAAAGCTCTGACAAAGTTATCAAACGTTATGAGAAATCAGCAGGTAGGGATCCCATGCACTCAGTTCTGATGCATCTTAAATTAAACATGAACTGAGAAGTGTAAAAATACTTTGTAAGACTCTAAGAAGGACATATTCCAAAACAGGAAAACAAAATGAGGAAACCCACCCCAAACAAAACAACAACAACAACATCACAACCCAAACAAAAAAAACATCTTTGTGTTTAAATATTTTTAAAGTATAATTCATATTTATTGTAAGAAGTAAAAGGACCACATTCTGAGACAGACTACTGGAAGCAATATGTAATGAAAGTAAATGAAACATACATATCAGCCTTCTGAATGCAAACAACTGCGCAAGCGAATCTCTGAAGTTCTCCTCCAGAAAGGTCCTCCACATTTCTTTCTTTCAGATGGGTTAAGTCTGCAAACAAGTGGTTAATTTTAGATATGATACAACCAACACAACCATTTGTATTTTTAACACCTACAGAAACATGCATAATCACAGTAGACACAGGAAAACCAGAAAGTAAACTAAGTGCTCAGTTTATACAGAAGCATACTAATGCCATCTGTAGGTCTGCAAGTTACAGCTTCTCTGCAGCATTAGCCGACTAACTAGCATGGTGGCTGATTGCCATGCAGAAAGATTACAGCTCTATTTTGTTTTCCACTATATATTTGGTAAAGATTTTTGGCCCTAAAAAGCAACTATACCAGTCTTAGAAGTGTTTCTTGTCACAGCTGGCTGAAGAGTTCTGATTTTCAGGAAAAGCAAGTGTGCAAAGCTAGTATTTTCTCATCCAAATAAACATTTCGAGAACACAGTTTCACTAATAGGTGGGACCCAGAGACCATGTTCTTGGTGGCACAATGCAGTTCCACCTTCACCACCCAGATCTACCAAAAAGAACCCAGTTGTTAATGTGGCAACAGCTAAATTTAGGAACAAATGAACTCAAACCACCTAACAAAACCCACCAGGGCTGGACTATGCAGACATGAACTGCACTGTTCTCAGAAGGCACTACTAGTCCCGTTACAAATAGCTACATACAGATTTTTACTGGGGTGAAGGGAAGAATAACAAAAGGTTTTCTGGTACCTGGGCAATATTTTCTACATGCAATGGTTCTCACAAAAGAGGCAGAGAAGACTTTGCTTGAGTTGAAAGCAAGCAAGAGGCAAGAACAGCAGATAGCAACGAGAATTTGTCCAGATTTAACGATGAACACTTTCTACCATGAAACAGAAACTGCATTAGGTTCTGCTAACTAGCAACTATCAAATAGTTTGCCTTGGCCACTAGAAGATATTTTTTGCCCCAAGCTTTAAACTAAAGCTTATTTTTCTAATTCATATAAATTAAATTTACTATCACATTAGTATTAACTTTATTTCAGTAAACAGGAATTTCTGAAATGAAGTCTGACTTCCCAAAATTACTTACCAAGCTGCTGACACACAACAGTTTGTGTTTTAGTCTCATCCTTCCTATCCAGAATTGATCCCACTGTTCCCTGCGTGACAAAGAAAGCCCCACGACATTATTTCACCATTCACTTCTGTCTGACACTTGTAATATTTCATCATTAAAGATATTATTTAGCAGCATAATTCAAACGAAACACAGTATTACAGGAGAAGCTCCCAGTTTCATGAAATTTCTCACCTTTGCAGCTTTAGGAATCTGGTCCACATACTGAGGTTTAATGATAGCTTTCAAGTCATCTTCCAGGATCTTGGTAAAATAATTTTGCAATTCAGATCCTCGGAAATAAGTCAAAATTTCTTGCCAGTCAGGCGGATCCTGTGACAAAAGTAAAGCCTGCAGCTACTTACACCATTCAAAAACATGATAAAAAATTATCTACTCTTAAAATACAGCAATCAGAATACACTTTCAGATTAAAAAAACTAGCCTGGATAAAAGCTAGTACCCAAATTCTGTTGCCTCTGAACTTTCCATTAAAAAATAAATAAATTAAAAAAAAAAAAAAAAAAATTCACAGAACTACAGAAACATCCAGGTTGGAAACTAGAATACCTACGGTACATATGGTTACTCACTCAGATTGTGGTATTCATTCCTGTACTCAGGTAATAGAATACGTAGATAATTTTGAAAACTGATTGGCAATTGCAGTCAGTGGACAAGTAAAGAAACTGAATCATATGATAAACAATGGACAGCCAAAGTTGCATTACTTAGAACGTGAGGACAAAAAGGAATTAAGTTAATTTTTAAATACTGTGTGGATTATCAATTGGGGAATATTTGTCTGCAAAATTATGTTGTCTTTTAGGAAAACAATTGGAGAAAATTAATGAAACTGTCCTAGCAACCACAGCTAAAGGACCATCTTGTTCACCCCTCTAGCCCTGGGAACAAAGTTCTGTTAAGAATTTTACAGGAAACCTTGGATGAGAAGTGGAGCAGACCCTAGCAGAGTAGAACAACCTATACTGCAATCAAGGTAAGAACAATCAAAACACAAAAATTACAAAAAGGCAAAATGGAGGGATAGAAGGTCAGGCACCTTTTTTACTCTAGAGGCATTGCCACTAGTCCTTTCAAGAAAAAGTGTTTTAAATTTGCCCCCATGACATCCAAACCTGTACTTAGACAGTTAAGAAGCTACGATTGAAACTACTTCATGGGGAAAATGATAGTATGGATTAGTGCAACTGCATTCATTTACTGTCTGATGCAGCTAACCCAAAGGAAAAGGGTGAAAAGGAGAAAAAGGTGAACTGATAAAATTTACTTGCACAAAAGATGCAATAAAATGTGTTCATTCTCTGTTTCTAGCAAAAGTGTCACAGAATACAGAAGGGCAAGACAAAGGGAAAAGGACACAAAGAAAAAAAAAAGGAACTGTTCAGAGCAATCAGACAAGCTGGACAGTTCTGCTTCACGCAGCGACACAGATGCATTTCCAACCCAATCACATATATACATAGGAAATGCTTCCTACAGTTTAGAGCAGAAGCAACATGGAAGGTTCAGCTCATAGCACAGGTTTATGCGGTCAGAGTGACTTGGCTCTTCAAAGAAAAGTCTGATGTTGGACTTTGCAAAAGTGCCAGTGTCCTCACAAATTCTACCATGTTCACAGACAGAAAAACATCTGTGAAGAAACAGAACCACATCTCTCTATAATGCCAACTCTATTCTACTGCTGATACGTACATCATATTTTCCAAGATTTGGCTTCTGTTTTCCTGCTAAAATTTTCAAGGCAGTTGATTTTCCAATACCATTGGTTCCAACCAATCCCAGCACTTCCCCTGGACGAGGGATAGGCAACCTGTACATAACATCAGATTACATTAATGCCATCAGACACCAGCATCTTCTGGTAAAATAAATGTAGTAACCACCTTTCAGACTTTCAAATAAATAATCCAAATTAAATATTTCTTAATGTAAGGAAGACTTAAGAGCAGTCTGTTCTTTAAAGAGGAGCTCTGCAAAATGAGCACTCAAATGTTGTCACTGTAATAGCTTTTTAACAAAGGAAAGAGTAATTAGCATTCAGGAAGGAAAGTACCGAGATAATAACCAAGAACAACTTGATGTGCACTCTGCTTAGATTATCAAAACCTTCACTTTATTGGTCTCTTTTACAGATTTGAGAACTGAAATACCTGTGAAGTTTGAAGGCATTGGCGCAGTATCTATGTGTTGTTTCTTTCTCCAGGTTGCTAGGTAAGTTAACAATTGACAAGGCTCCAAAAGGACATTTCTGGAATGGAAATAAATTTACAGATCACTAGCGCACACACACCACTTACTGACAAAATGCTATGTTCCTCTCTGTACCCAGCTGCAAATCTAAATACTTTAAAAAGAACCTTCACCAAATGACTCTCTTTGCTTTTCCATAGGTGACTTCCCAAGGAAGTTTCACACCACATTTAGCAAACTCAACAATTCTCAATGTAGATTGCAAGGCTAAAAGTAAGGCACACTGCATATATTCTCTAGCTCTTCTGTAAAAACTTCTTTCTACTGCTGTCTACAGCCACAAGTAGACAAAACCAAAGAAAACCAAAGCCACAAAGGAAAGGTTACAACCCACACCCTGCAATCCAACCAGTTCAGTGAACTGACACAGTACATCACTTTGTATAAACAGCTAGCAAGGGCTGATTACCCAGGGAAATAAAACTGCTCTTTGAAGTTGCTGTATGCATTACTAAATATAACAGTATGAGGAAAGATTTATCTCATAAAACAAAGCAGTCTTTTACCTTGATGCAAATACCACAACCAATACAGAGTGTTTCTGAGATCCACACTATTTTGCATTGTGATGTGACTTCTATGCAAAGTTTTCCTGGTGAAAAAGAGTAAGATTAACTCAAGATATTTTCTGATGAATCAGAGTTCTTGTCAGTACTACTAAATTCCATAGAGGAACATGTAACCAATTATATTTCACTGAAGCTTCAGACCATTTGAAAGCCTTAAATATGGTCATAACTACTATGAATTTCCATGCTTTCAGTGCTACTTCTTTATGAAACAAAGCATGGTTGTTTGTCATTCCTCAAATTGTAAAAAATTAGTTCCCTCTAATAGAAGACTATTTAGAAGTTCTTTGTTAAATAACATCTCTTACCCATTCGAACCACAGGACAACTCTTCTTGCATTCTTGACGGCATTTCTTTGGCTTACACTTGTCATGGTTGACAATAGCAATTCTTGTTAACTTGTCTGCCATAATGCACAGCTCAGGGTTAAACACATGCACCAGTTAGGACAAGTGGTAGTCTTCCAGAAACTTAAGGGGGAAAAAAAAAATCCCAAAGAGAATGTAATTAGTCACAGCACAGATAAGTACATACACATCTGAAATTATTACTATCAGAGTTCAGAGATGGAAAAAGCAAAATTACGACCTTTTTTTCCCTCTTTTAAGTAAGATGCCAAATAGGTTGATGTGTAAGTAACTGCACACCTCTTGAACATTAGCTTTCCAATCCTACTTCTTCACTGTAACTGTGATTACATCTGAGAATGTATTTGTTTCCAAGAAAAGCATGCCATAGTGAGAACAAAATGAAACAACACTGTCCAAATCCAGACTGAACTCAAGTTACATATGTATATGCAGTTACTATGGTGGCATTTAAATTACCAAATATGATTATCTGACTTCTAGGTGCAGACAGCAGAGCTCTCAATACACTGGCATAGGTCAGCAACATGTACAACAAGCATAGGCTACTATGCGCATAGCAGTCAGCAGTTTAAGGGCAGGAGAAACTGGTATTCAGAGGCATTTGAGTTCGTGTCTGTATTCTGCTTTCCAAACCAAGCAGAACAGAACAAAATCAAATTGCAAAAAATATCAATTTGTTAGTAACTACAGAGTAAAACATTATTTTGACTGAGTGAATTCTGATGGAGTGACAACAGAAAATCTTTCCAGAACCACGGACCGACAACACAGGTGAAAGAACGAGAGAAGGTATAACAACTGCTAGCAAAAATAAAGTTCTTGACATCAAAAGCTGTTAAGTCCGATTATGGCAATAGGAATAACAAAACACATCTGAAAATAAGACACAAAGTACGTTAGCAGAAGGATTTTCAGCCAGTGCCTTTAGGCTCTGACACAGCTGCTCCCATCTCTGACACAGCAGAAGAAACGGAAAACCATGTGAGCAGACCTTGGTACCTGTCACAAAAGACAAGACTAATGTACAATTTGTAGAATACTTGCATTAAGGAATATCAACATTTATCTTTCACAGGCACTGGTTATATCCAAACTCTAAGTCAGTTATGACCAAGGATTTGTAATTACACAGAACTAATCAGACTTAAAGAAACACAAAAAAGGTAAATGAAGACTGAAACATAACCTGTGACAATTCAACTAAGTGTGAAGAGGTCTGTGTTCAGAATTGAGCCATACCTTAGTCATTTTACAGAAAAAACAGCTAACATCTTATTAAATTACACTGTATCAGACAAGATAAATGCAGTGATGATATACAGTCACTGCATAATAAGAACAAAAAATGAAGAACTGGAATAATTTAAATTAATGAATTCTCAAGCTGCATACGGAGATCACTACATGTCTATGTGTCAAAGCACAAATAATAGTAAAAGCTACAAGTACAAACAAAATCTACTAAGAACTGGTCTGTCCTTAAGCCTTCTGACATTTGTTTTAGAAACTGAGCTAATGTTCAAAAAGAAGTTTAAACAAGTCTCAAATCTCCCTACTGCATTTAACTCATTATATTACTCATAAAGCATGACACAAATATGAAAATACAATGTTAACATGAAAAGCATATGGTCAAATATACTGACGCAGCATAAGGAGTGGGTGTGCTTAGCTGGTGCTGAACAGCATTAATTATCATTCGATCTTTAATACTTTAACAAAGCATAAAATGCCCAGGACTAAACCCATAAATCAGCAATCTACCACATTAAAACTGCAAAAGTATTTCACGACCACTTAGAACTGGGGTTTAGAAAAACCATTAGAAGCTGAAAACTGCCACAGAAACTTGCAACTGAAATAACTAAGTGCATTCCGGAGAGGAAACACGATCATGGTCCTAGAAAAAAAGCCCTGCCGAGTTTGAGGTGGTTTTGTGGGGCTGTTGTTTTTTTTGGTTCTGTTCTACACATACCTTGGAAAAAAAATTCTTATCCTATGACCTTATCAAACCTGCAAGGAGTCTTGATCTCCTTACCCCACAAGCGCGCATATGGATATTAACTTTCCTCAAAATAGGGCAAAACATGGGTTTTTTCCCTCCAGGACGCGAAATCCTCCCCGTTCACACGAGAAAAACACCGGCTTTCCCCTCCTCAGCCCCCGACCATCGCAATGTCAAGAGCCCACCACAGCGTCTCCACACTAAACCGATTCCTGCGGCTGAACCCGGCACCAGAAGGAATCGTTTTCTCTTCACCTCGCTGCTGCTGCGAGTACAGGAGGGCCGACAAAAAAAACCCAAAGTACTGAAGATGACGTGCAATCGACCAGAGAGGACGAACCGCATGTGCGGGCAGCGCCGGCCGGGGAAGGCCGATCTTCCCGCCCGGGCCCTGCCTGCGCCGTCAGCGAGTTCTCGATTCAATGGAGTGTGCGGCCCGGCTCCCTTTGAGCCAGGGAGACAACGGGTTCAGGGCGGCTTGGAGCCGCCGCACAGCCAGCCCATCGCCGGGCCTGGGCCGGGAGCAGGCGTTCCCGAGGCCCAGGCGATGATCGGTCAGATGGCTCCGCTCCCGTCGTGAATGGACGGCCAAGTCCCAGGCCCCGCGGAAGGGGACCGCCTTCCCGAGTCGAGCCCAGCGGTACAGGCAGGGCCCACAGTAAGGGAGGCTGCCGGCAGGGGGAAGGGATCCCTTTGCTTGACCCCCTTATCACATACGATAACACCGCTATTCCCCTAACCGTCCCGTCCGAGGCTGCTTACCGGGAGATGAGGAGCAGAAAGGGAGGTGTCCCTGCTCCCTGGCCGGGCCGCAGCGGGGAAGCGTCTCACGTCTCCCGTGTCCCGCGGACCGGCAGCACGCAACGTGCTCCCGCCGCTGCCACCCGGCCAAGATGGCCGTCGCCCCTGCAGGGCGGAGCCTGGGCCGCGCACCATAGAGAAGATAGGAAAGAAGGGCAGGAAGGAGGCAGGCTCACCATAGACAGCGTGTCCACTCAGAGACAGAGCGACGCTGTGCGGGCGGAGCCAGGCCGCGCGTCGATGACGCTATCTCCGGGTGACGCCACCGGGAGGCGCGAATGTCTCAGCTGCCCCGGTCTGCCCGCCTTCACCGCGGGGCGTTCCGTGAAGTGAGACCGGGACCACTACGGCCTCCCACTGAGTGGGAGCAAATCTCCATACCGACTCCCCCCACCCCGGGGCGCGCCAACCCTCCGCCTCTTCTCACCGGCTACAGACAAGCTCCACTGCCCCGCACCCCTCCTGCCCCGCCGCCGATTTAAACTGCGTGAACGCGCGCGCACGCGCCTGTGGCGGGGCGCGGCGGGAGCCGGCGCAGCAGCTCCCTCAGCGGCCCGGGCAGGGGGCGGTCGCTACTTGCCCGCCTGTTGCCCGCCCTGAGCGGACTCGTACGGGGCTGGCCCTGCTGCCCCTTCACCGCCCCGATACTCACTGCAGCGGTCTGGAAGAGCAGGTGAGGACGCTGTGGGGATATCGACCCTTGGGGCTGAGGGCAGGAGGAGCAGGGAGCGCAGCTTGTAGCCATCCTTCTCCATCCAGGGACGGGGATCGGGGAAGGCAGCTTCTGCCGCGTTTCGCCCCTCAGTGTCAGGGCAGAAGCTCCGCCGAGTGCTGTGGTGCCTGAACGCTCGGCGTTTGGAGTGTCTACGGACTCGGGGGGCGAGGGACTGGGGGCTGCTTAACCGGGTGCCTTCTCCGGGATCCTTCCTCAGGTCGCATTTTTGTGTTTGAATTGACCTCCCCTATTGGGAGAGGGGAGTATGGTGCTGGTGTGTTTCGTGAGTAGGTGTTCCTGATTTATTCCTGGCATTGAAGTGTGTTGTAGGCCTGTGCCGCACAGACATAAATAGGCCTTGTAAAACTAATTAATTGTACTTAAAATCGTGATTGAAAAGTCGTGGGAGGAGGGCTACCAAGCAGCAGGGTTTGTCAAAGTGACTTCTGGTTCCTGTGTCTTTTGAAGACTGATTTCACTTGATGTAAGCACTTGTAAAGAAGCACCTACATCCTTCAAAGAACAGCTTATATCCTTACTAGGGAACTTGGAAAGTCTGAGCTTTTTGAGATACATTATTTAGATTGATTAGGGATACATGACTAAAAATTGCAAGTGTGATTATCTTGTACCTTATTTTTAATGAAACGTTTGTGGCAGTGAAACACTGAAGTAATTTCACTAATAGGCTTAAAGCAGTATATGAAAGTAGACTGTCTAACGTTTTTGGAGAGAATAGTCTGTGACATCAAATGTTCAGGTGAGGCAGTTGTTGAAATGCATCCCTACTGAACACTGACTAACACTGGCAAAATAAAACATAAGCATCTAAAGGTCCATACAAACTGTTTGGTGTGGACACTACTGAATTCACGTTTTTTATCTCCAACAGTTCTTGCTGTGTTCATTCTTGTATAGAAAATGTTGTCTCTGCCGTATGTCATTTCTGTAGTGGATGACGTTTGGATCCTGTGGATACCAGCCTAATTCAGTACCTCATGTGCCATCTAAGTGAGGTACTGAAAGGCTTTCTATTAGCAGAACCTAATATGGTGTCATGCATTTCAGCAAAGGATTAGAAAATGATGTGAGTTTGGGAGTTCCCCGCCCCCCCACACTTTGTAAAATGACCCAGACTAGAACTCAGCCGGCTGGAAGTTTAGATGAAGCTATATTTACAGCTCAGCACAATATACAAGCAGATATATACACTATATACAGGAATATTTACAGAAATATACAAGGTAAAGGTAATACAGAAACACAACACCCCTCCCAGAAATCAGAGACCCCAGGAGGGGCTCCCAACCACCCTTCCACCTTCTCCCCACCCCTATACCTTACCCCAAGGTTTCGAGGATCGACCAGAGGAGGAGTTAGAAGAAAAGTGATTAGTGAAATTAATTTGTTGGAGAGAAGAAGCCAGAAGTTGCAGGATAGCCCCAGACAGTGTATCCCAGAGTGTGCCCCAAGCCCGACTGTCTTATCTTTTGTTTTGGGTTCTTTCTTAAGCATCACAGCTATGAGTGAAGTAGACATCACCATTGTTTTCTTTTCACAGCCTATAATATAATTTTCTCTATTAAAATATTCCAATTAGCCTTAAACCAGCACAGAAGTTAACTCTAATTCCCTGACTTTTGGGCGCTTTGCGGTTGATTTTAAGCTTTAATGTAGTTCCTTGCATGGAATTAGTTTCTTTCTAGAAAGAAAGTTACTTTCTAGAAAGTACTAAGATGTATGTGAAACCCAAGAAGATTATGGCAGTAGTCTGGGTGTTGAGCAATGGAAGTGACAGGTTAATGATTCAAGATGAAGTTGCAAAGTTAAGGAAATGGGCTGTGGATAGGTGTGGCAATAACAACTCACCAAATTAGATACTACAATTTGTTTAAACTCTTATTTCCTGTTCTTATGTGGAAATATCTCCAGGAGAACAAGTTTGCTCTAGCTTCTGAACTTGCAGATTGAGAAAACTCTGGGGGGTAAATGAAATTGTATTGTTAGCTTTTAAATCAGCAGGGTCTGTTTTAATTTAAAATAAAAGTGTTTAAAAAAAATCATGAAATACTGACTAACTCTACTTTTATCATTCTAATTCATACATACAAAATGGGTCTTATGAATGTTTCAGATGTGTATTGAATTGAGGATGCAAAATTTACATATGTGGAACCTCTTGATTAAATATATTTTTTTAAAAACTTTGTTAGGTCTGTAGAAACTTTTTTCTATGTATATGTTTGTATCTACACAAAAAACATATACATGTAAACCACATATTCTGCAAACTACTATACAGAAGCTAAAGAATTAAAACATGTGAACATGACCCTTTAATCTTCCCGTCAAGCTAAAAATGTGTCAATTAACTTGCTTGTTTCTTTTTAACTAGAAATGACTACCCCAAACAAGACACCACCGGGTGCTGACCCAAAGCAGCTGGAGAGGACTGGTACTGTGAGAGAAATAGGCTCACAGGCTGTTTGGTCTCTTTCGTCTTGTAAGCCAGGTAAAATCATAACAAATTATGTAAACACCTGAATGTATGTTTTTCTACTTAAAATTTAGAGGGTTTTATCTTTTGCAAAGAAGATATACCTGTAGAGTGTGGCAGCAAACCTGCTCTAGTGTAATCTGTGTGGGTAGCTACTACAATTAATTTTGGTCTAGTCTATATTTGGTGAACTATAGAATCATAAAATCCTTCTGGTTAGAAATGACCTTTCAGATCAAGTCTGACTGTGTTAACCCAACACTATACCAGAAATACAACAGTGAGGAAATACCTCATATTAGTGAAACACATCTTTTGCCATTGTTATACAAAATGCTTTCCATTTGTTGTTTTGTGGGGTTTGGTTGGTTGATTTTGTTTTTACTGGCACAGTGAATAAGCCAGATGACACCCAGCGCTGTCTAATTTTTGCATATTCTGACATTTTGTCTGAGTATCTTCAAATTTTAACTGTTGAGTATTATTCTTGCAATTGGTGTGAATAACAACTCATACATAGCAATTTGGAACTCCAAGACATGGTTTCACACCCAGACTTCAAGAGGAGATAGTGTAAGGACACGTAGGTACTGAGTTTAATTAACTGACTGATTCCTCTGTTTCAGTTTCATCACAAAAGTATAGGCACAACTTGGATATAAGGAAATGCATCTTTATGTATAACTTAGGATATACACTTCAGTTTGTAGCAGCTGAATAAAAGTTTTCTGTGATATCTGCATTGCAGAAGGGAATATTCAAAGCTATCATACTTTTTTTTTTTTTTACAGGATTTGGAGTGGATCAGTTACGAGATGATAATCTAGAAACTTACTGGCAGTCAGATGGGTCACAGCCTCATTTGGTGAACATCCAATTTAGGTATTAAAAGTTGCACTGCATGGGCTAGAGTGTCTTGTATAGCTTGGTATTGATTATTGTTCACCAAGATGGGAATTTTGGAAGTGCGAGAACTGTTTTAATCCTGTTACTCAGCTGGTAAGAAGACAACATTTATAAAAGGGAGATTTTCAAATGTTGTGGTTACTAAATGCTTAAATAACCAACAAAAAGGAATGCTTAGTAGTATGTAATTTGTAACAGCTTCTTATTTATCTACTTAAGGTGAGATTTTTGTCGTGACTTTGTGTCTTTGAGTGTATTTTGAAGGGTTGGTGACTTTTTAAAGTAGCTCTGCACAATGTAACAACTGTCTACTTGCATAACTGTTTGCTAATCTATTGTGTGTAGGATGCTGTCAGTCCTTTAATCAAACTCTTAAGATGAGGCTAAATATTTTTCACCTGTTTGTATTTGCTTTCTGGAGAACTCTTGGGTGCAGTAGTAGAGCCCATATTTGATAAGCTGAACAAACGCTTCATCATGTACATCTTGGGCTTTTGCCATATTTATTTGCTGCCTTGACACTTCTGAAGGCAAACAAGAACAGTGAAAATCAACAATGTGAATAACTTCAAGTAGAAAAAACACTTTTAACAGTGGGGTTCTTATAAATCAGTAAACACAATTGTCTTAAGTTTCAGAACATCTACTAAATCCGTAGTAACAGTAAATTAACAACAAACTCATCCTGGATATTTTTTGGTGATGTTTACACAGCTTTTGTTTCTTCTTACAGAAGGAAAACAACAGTGAAGACATTATGTATTTATGCAGACTACAAATCTGATGAAAGTTACACTCCAAGCAAAATCTCTGTCAGAGTAGGAAATAACTTCCATAATCTCCAGGAAATCCGGGTAGGTCAATGGTGCTTTGCTTTCTGTCCTAAAGTGGTGCTCTATCATTAGGCATCTGATACAGTACCATTGTTCTCGGAGGTAAAATACAGCGTTGTGCTTGGCACAAGAAAATGACTGGGTTTATTTTGATGTTTGCTTTACTTTTTATCTTGTAAATTTGCTAGGCTGGCTTCTGGTTTTTATTAGCTTCCATTACCAACATGGGCATAACAGAGTCGATATATAGATACTGTAATGTAGTAAAGTGTGGGATTTTCCAGAACAGGGCTGCTGAGAATTGGGTAAACTTTGTTCTCGTTTGAAATACCTGCATTGCATACACCAAAAGGAAGTCTTGGCTTTTAAATACTTGCACTTTCAGACTTAAAGGCCTGAATTCAAGTTTTCGTAAATGGATTGCTCAGCTCTTAGGTCTCACTAGTAATCAGAATTCAAATTTACATGGTTTAGTTGTGGCTGTGCATGGTCCATAAATGTCTTGGGAGTCTGGATTTCATTTTTGAGAGGCTACATGCACTCTTATTAAATAGTGGCATCTGATTCAAACCTTGCTTTGAGACCCTGGCAGAAACAAATTGGGACCCAATGCTTGATTGTCAGTTAGGTAAAGGTTTCTTTGTATTCTGCTTCTTAGAGAACTTCACCTAAGGGAGAATCTATATTTGCTAATAGCTGACTCTACCCACTACTGATGTTAAGAGCAAAGGATCCAAAATGACATGCAAAGCAAGCAAAGTACCAACTTAAACTGGAAGTCTTAAGTTGCAATCAGATGTGTTTGTAGCTGATGTTTGACTTATAAGCATTGTTTCTGATCTTTTGCAGTGCTTTGCTGTTCTGGACAGTCACTGAGAGGTAGAAATTATGGAAGGGATCCAGTTGTTTATTAAAATTATGTTGCAAAATCCAATTTCTATTTGATGCTTAAGACTTTGAACAGGACATAAATTTGTAGTGTTAACATTTTTCTTTACAAAAGTCTAGTAGTCAAACCCAGGTAGAAGTGTTAGGAAAAGTTTCTTTGGAACAACTGAGATAAGATTTAGTTGCTTGTAACTGCTTAGTTTTGCTAGCCTTTTGACTAATAGTAAAAGCAGATTTAAAATAACCCATGAGTTCTGTAGCAATCCACCTTGTAAACTAATCAGTTTACTCATGAGCTGGTCTTTTCTGAGTTTTGAGTTAAGAGTAGCCTCACGTTTCAGATTCCTCTTTTCTGGAGCTCAGCAGCTACTGGGTGATCTATTTGGAATGCTGAACTTAAAATGCTTATATGGCAGGTATAGCAGTAACAGAAGGAACAGAATGATGAGAGAAGGAATGTGCTAAATAGTGGTTTGAATTTTTAGTTTTAAGTTTTTGTTGTTTTAACCTTTTCAGGTTTTGGAGTTCCAACAAGAGCAACTTAAGTAGAATGTGACAGATGCAGTGGGGATAGAAAGTGTAGTAAACATGTATGCTTCTATGATGTTGGCACTATGTATCTACCCATATTCTTTCAGTGATCTGTGATGTTCTTTCAAGTTTTGACCTAGGCTTTTATCCTAAACCTTAAATGGAAAGGTCTTGACTTGTTTTAATTAAATCTCCTTTTGAAAGAAATGAGTCATCACATTACTTAGACGTTCATCAGCTGCAATTCCGTCTTTTAATCTTCTTAATTGCATGGTAGCAATTTGGGAGTTGCACGTTGTGCAACAGTAACAGCAGCTGCATCGCTTATGTTGGGCTGCAGGTTTCTCTTCCGAGCGTCCACTAGATGTCAGTGTTGTCCGTAATTACCACTTAGATTTTGTGCTTGCGCTCTACTCTTCGGGTAACTAAACGATTATCCTCTTGTAATAATGTTTAATACAGCTTTATACACAGAACTGCAATAACTTCAATTTCCTATGCAGTGCTAAGCTTCCACTTTTGAGGTTATTTGTTAAAGATCTATAGAAACAGTAAAATGTATTAATAAGCATATTTGTCTTCTATGGTTTCTCAGGCAGTGTTTCTTGGTTTTCCTTGCCAAACACAGAATTCTGCACATAATGTATTTATTTAAAAAGGCATTTTTAAATGAAACAACTTGCTAGTATCTTTTATAGTATATCAATGATTGTAATAAGTTGCATGAGAGCAGTAATTTTTATACATACCATATGCTCATGTGCTTTTTTCACTTCAAAACTGAGTTGAAAATATGGTCAAGTTGTTTACGATGAGATACAATACTCTGATGCTGTACAATACTAGCGATTAACTTTGTCTCCACTGTAATGTTAAATATTGCTATAAATTTCATATTTCCTGAACTGCTTGCTACTCAGAATGTGTTTCTTAAATATACCTTCAATCCTGAAACTCTTTTCGTCAGCTTCTCTGTGAACTGTTGTGAGCTCTTTAGAGAAATCTGCTTAATTATACAGTGATTCCATTGGTTTCAGGACTGATTAACTGGGTGGAAAACCCAGCTAAATCATTTCATATTTTTCCATGGATGCTTGCCCAGCTCACAGTGTCTAATGAAAATCCTGTGATGCCTTTGTGTTCTTTCCTTAATGGTCCAATTTTTGAAACAATGCGATGTGCTGTTAGGTTCAGTTCTATCACTTACATAAGACCAGTTTTAGTTTGTGGTCTACTATGTAGGCATGTTCTTTTTGGAGTAGAGATTTGTTGCTTTTCCCTTTGAGAAACAAATCATTTGTACCCCATCCTATGGGTGAGAGCAGCCATCATGATCTGGCAGTAGTATTCTCTTGCTCAGCTGAAGGAATTACAGCTAAACTGTGTGCAGTAAGCCTTCTCTGACTTATGTGCCTTTTTATCACAGCTGTCAAGCTTGGAGAGCAAATATTTTCTCACTTCCATTCTTGGAATTCTCCCACATACTGGTGCAAACAATCTAGATGGACAAGAAAGTCTAGAGGCATATTTGGAACAACATTCAGACTATTCAGTATGTGATTTCAGTTATTACACTTTCTCATGATTTGAAAACAACCCACCACAAAGGATGTGAGTCAGGTGTTGGCTGCAAGACATCTCTGATCTCTTTAATGCTCACCTGCATGTTGCCTTTGTACCTCTCAGAGATGTTTAGGCAACCAGCAGTTTATTTTGCCATAAAATATTTGTGTTGTGATGCTAAGTGCAGACAGGGTTTCAGGTTCTATTCCCCCAATGGCTTCTGCTGTTGGCCTATAATGGAGGGACATTATAGGTGTCTTGCTTTGCTATCAAAGATCTTGTTAGCTGGTTCTTCAACTTTGAGTATAAAAGATGCTCTGGGAAGACTTGGGTCAGACTTTCTGAAAACAATCATAGAGTGGTTTCGTTTGGAAGGGACCTTAAAGATCATCTTTGGCACGTGGTTTAATGGCCGTGGTGGTGGTAGGGCAACAGTTGGACTTGATGATCTTAGAGGTCTTTTCCAACTGAAACAATTCTACAATATAGTTCCAACCCTTTAAGTGAGACTAGATGGGCTAGAACTAAGTGTTCTGCAGTGAGGTGCTCCAGAGCTGTTGCCAGCACTGCAGCCTCCCTGGTGGCTGGTGTTGTGACCAAGCACCACGGACAGGGCCACATCCACACTGCTTCAACAGTCTGCTTGGGAGTGGGGAATTATCAGCCAGAGATATGCCCACTTGGGAAGTTGTGCTGGGAGATAGCTGAGGAAATGTGGCACTATTGAGATCTCTTCATTCTTAGAGTGTCCAGAGGTTGTGGTGAAGAGGCTGGACTTCTTAGGTGTTTCCTGAAATTCAATAGCTGGCAATCTCAACCTGCTTTGTGTGTGTGGAGAAAACTTAATACTGAGGAAGGAGGAGATGCTGACTTGTCATAGAACTGTTGTAAATTAATGAAGCAAGAAAATGTACTGCCTCAGTGTCTCTGATCAAACGTTATCTAAGGTACATTTTAAACTGCTTTCTTCTGAAGATGGAGTACTGAGTTGTTTCTGCTTTGTTTAGATTCCTGACTACTTTCTTTGTATTTCTGTTACAAACCATTTCTCTGTGCTTCTTTTAGATAAGTAAGGATGCATTTCTAACCCTAGTTATTCCTCAACTTCATAACATCAATTAAAACTATTTGGTCTACTTTCTGCAAAGTACATTTGATGGTGAGAGAAGACCAAATAAGCTTTAGTTTTACAGAATTTCAGATGATAATCTCTTGCTGGATGCTTTAATATTTATTAAATGGCTGTTAGTCTTAACACAGAAGTATACATAGTACATTAAAATTCATTGCTTTATGGAATCCGGGTTTCCTTATTGATCTCTCTGATTCTCTCCTGTATTACAGACTCCCTGATGGTTTTAGGAGGCTTTTCAATTTTTGTAGTAGCTACTCAAAGTGGTAGAATATACCCATGAAAGATCAATGGTTTTCCATGATAGTTTCTTACCTTCTTTATATCCCTGAAAGGTTTGTTTAGGGAAGACGTGAATAATAAAGAGCAAGGTGCTAATAGAGTAGACACTTTACTAGTCCTAATTAGTCAGAATAAAGAATCTTTCACTTGCAAGAAGTCTTTTTGTAGAGGGATTACATATATGTGGTAATAAGCTCTGTGAGACCAGAGCCTGTAATTTTCCCCCTTTGTATGCTTGCAAAAACTTTAGAGCTGTGGAAGAGTCCTCTTTTTTAAATTATTTTTTTTTAATTCTACCAACTTTCGCAGCTGATTTCCACACACAACCCCCTTGTGCTTCTGGCTTTTGTGAAAGTATTTTATGTAGTCCTTAACCCATAGTGCTACATATAGCATCTCTTTGGGTTTTTTTAAACTATGTCTTTTTTTCTTTTTTAATGCCTACATAGAGCAGGGATGCTGATCTGTCACTTGGATAGCATTACCAAATTTTTGGAGCCTCTAGAGAGATCAATCAAATGATTCTGTTCTCCAGCTCCTAGGAAATGGTCCAAATATGTATTTTTAGGTACCATATATAATATATATTTAAAACAGGATCCTTCCTGCCCTTCTCTCCCTGAAACTAAAGTTCTAATCAAAGTTATGTGCTATCAGACATCAAGGAGAAAAGCATGTTTTTCTTTTACATGCCTGAAACGTAGTGAAAGTCCCTGTGGACAGTCATGTTTACAAGGGTAGCTGTCTGCATTTAATTGTGGGTTATAAAAGTGCTTGCTTGAATAAATACCCTGAGCTATCAGACAGAACAACCAATAGTTCGTTGGACTAATTGACCTTGTCAGTAGAATAGAAACACTTGCAAATAAAATTCCCATTGCCAGTGAAGTTGCAACTGAAAACCCCTGAAGAAACAGTGTATATCCTCTAACTATCTTGGAATGCAGTGATTCAGGCAGCAGACATGGGGGGGGGGGGGGGGGGGGGGGGGGGGAACGCATTGGGTCAGNGTGGGGGGAAATCATTAGCTAAGAAAGTTTTATATACCAGCATTTCTCAGTGATCTTTTTTTTTTTTTTTTTTTTTTTGTGGCATGAGGTTGTGTGCGTTCCTAAAATCATTAAGTCCTTCACTTTCCATCTTCAAGGTAATGTTTTCTAAAAATTGTTATTACTTTCATCTATATCTCAGGTCCCCATGTATTTGTTTTGCTGGTCTGCTTTTATTATAACCTACCCTTGTCAGAAAAGGCAAAGAGATTTGTCTAGTAACAACTGCCTGCTGTAATGAGGGCGAACTGCATTTGTCGTCCTACAGCTATGGTTGACTTACACAAGTGCCAGTGTCTATATTGTGGCAATTTATCTTTCTGTGAATACATTCAGACTGTGCCACGATGGAGAAGAATCACAGCAAATAACAGAATATGTGGTCTTCTAATAAAAACCCGTGATGGAACCATGTTTTGCTTAACCTGTGAGGAGTCATTTGTCTTATTTAAAAAAAAAAAAAAAAAAAAAGAATTATTTCACTTCTGCAATAAGTCTTCATGAATGAATTAGTCATATATCAGACATTTCCTTTTAGAAAGTTGGATAATGTCACACAGGTGGAAGTAGTATTGAAAAACAAAAGGCAGCAGTGAAGACATAACAGGCTTCACTGTGTACTATAAAAACATGATTTTATTTTGGTTAGAAAACAAAACAAGAAAAATGGCATGTGGGGGGAAAAAAGTCTGAAACAGTCTAATTAGCTGCTAAATAAACTTCAGAAATGAAGGTTTAAAAAAAGGCAAGATTGTAAAGGCTGAGGGGGAGATAGTGTATTTCACCTTAAGTATGGGACAATGTGTAAGAAGGGATTTTGTGGTTTTACAGCTCGATGCATGTGTTTGAAAGCTGTTCTCTCAGCAACGTGGGTGGCAGGTTATGCTACCATATAATGTATTGTAGTTGGCTCTCCACACTTGTCAGGGTTAGCGTTCAACCATTCGGAAAATTTTCCCATTGTTCTATCATGTGAACCAAGGCTAGTGTTGAATTCCCAATAACCTTCTGCAGGAAAAAGAGGTTTAATTAGAAAGTTTGAAATTTGATTACTTCTGGTATTGTCTTAATGTACTTCTCTCTTAGTTTAGATGCTTATCTAGAAGTGAAGTTTTCTTTTTTTTTTCCCTCAGAAAGATGAAAAACAAACTCAACACTGTACTGCAGTTGCTTCAGCACTTTTAAAAGGAAACTTGTATACTCAGTTCTGTCTTTCTGCAGCATTAACACTCTATTTCCATCTTAAACATGTTTGCTTTTAGATGGATCATAGCTTTTGGCAGCTACTGCATTTTTAGCAAATAATACTGTTTCTAGTAAGAGTTGCAAAAAAAAACTTTGTGTGAGGTCCTTGTAAACTGAACCTTGGGAACGTTATGTTATTTCTGTATTTTCCCTTCTTTTGTGCTTCTTCTGTTTGTGTCATGGTTATAAATTACATCGTTTGAACTAGAGAATTAAAAACATTTTATTTTGCGATTCCTGTAATTTAAAAAAGAGAATGTTTGTTTTATGTCTTGTGTGTTTTTGGGTTTTTTCTTTTTACCTGTTATTTCAGAGGCTGGCACACAGAAATAAGCAATTATGGTATTGAAATTCCATTGTGCCAGCACCTCCAGGGCATAATCCAAAAAAACCCAGAAAAATCGCCTGCTGGGTTGTACGCAGTATGCTTGTGTGAACATCAGTGTCTGCTGTTCACACATCATTTTTTACTGAAAGTTCCTGTTGGAATAAAGGTTCTGTGTTTGGAGAGTGCAGTGGGATATTTGTTGGTCAATGGTTTTTCAAAGTTTGTGGGGATTTCTTACTACCGTTTCCCAAAGTAGGCTCACTAGGTGCTTCTCTTAGAGGATCACTAAAGCCTGAGAAGCAGAGATTGGGTTTTGACAACAGAAAAACCATATCAAGAAAGAGCTTGATGCTCTTCTGTTTGTTTAAACATTTTGCTTGAAGACTGAACACAGGAGTGAGGAGTAAGGTGGGTAGCTAGTGGGGGGGGGAAGACAGCATGACAGAAGAGATTCAAATACTTAGTTTCACTACTTCAATACTTTATCCTTTTCCTTCCTTCCCCTTGTCCTCTGTTTCCCTCCTTTTTAATGCAAATGTGTTGTCTAGTTGACACTTCAGAACAGAACAAGTGCATCCAGCACTACAGCTTCTGTAGGGTTTCAGCATGCAGGCTCATCTAGAATGTCTTCGTTCTGCTCCATCAGATTGCTCCTCCTCATTTTGACCAGCATTCATTTTAACTGCAGTTTACAAAACATTTGTAATACTATTTACTTGCAAACTGTAGCGTGCAGCATTTACGTTTTCATCTGCTTGTAATCGGTGTGTACTTGTGCATTTTGCTGGAGACCTTGATAAACAAACTGTTAAACACAGGGACATATGACTTGCAGGCTTCTGCTAGATTCATCAAAGTTAAGAGAAAAGGAAATGATTCTAAACCAGATTATAAGGTTCAAGCTAGGTAAAGTGGGATAGTTTACCTTGATATTCAAGATTATCAGTGTTTATTCAGTCAGATAATTGAGTCCTGCTGCTGGTATAATTGCCAGGGGCAAATGGTATCAGTGTGTGTTTGCCAGTGTAGAAATTCTAGGTTTTGTTATGTAAAAAAAATCCCAAAACATTACACTGACTTTGCATGGATTTTTGGTTTTTTCTTCCTTCCTCCCAATTGGTTAAGATGGCATCATATGGCTACAGAATTACATGCAGGTGTGTCTTTCCTTCACTGAAGTAACAGCAGAAGTGCCTGTCTTGTTACTGCTCTCAACATGGTAATGGACTGGTTGTTAGCTTTAGTTTATCCTGATTTCTTTCTCAGAAGAAAGCATAATGCTTTTCCACCTGAGCATGGTCTTGTATGTTGAACAGCTATTTACTTGGAAGTTTATATTTACTTAGAAGTTTATATTACTGCTTTTATAACTTCTTGTGGACAAACATGCTACAGTCCATTGCATAAATTAGGTCAACAGGTTGGTTGAGCATAGAATTAGTGTTTTGATCATTGACAAGGGGAATGCCAAGCACTGTGAACTTCCGTACAGTGGTAATTGTTGTGGCATCTTGCACCTCTTTTACCTTTCCTTGCTTGTAAAGATTTGAAGGGAAGCTTCTACTGACAGTTCTAGTTGGTTATGTTCCAGAGGGGAAATTGATCTGTGGATTGTCCATTTCTTTTCTGGGATGTTTGAAGAGGCTCATGGTTACATGAGGCTTCAAGGCTTGAACTAAGAAATTCTGGAAATCTTTGCTTGCTTTCTTTGCCTGCTGTATCATTTATTGGCTTTTGGAGAAGAGTGAGGAGAAATGATGAGTTTTCTGATAGGAATCCAGACACCTGACATTACCAGTTACCTAGCAGAGCAAAATGATAGGTGCTATTGGAGAAACTGGAACAAGGGATTGTTTAATCCCTAGGGAGCAGGATGTTTAGGGAGAAGGTCTTGAAGTGCTCCCAGATAGGAGCAGACCTGTATTTGAAAGGGAAACAATGTTTTTCTGTAGTAAAAGGCCCAGGAAATAGGTAAATATCCCTCCATGCCCTCCTTCCACCATTCTACAACCATTGTTTTTCTCATCCTTGAAGTTCACCAGAACTGAGAAATCCGAAGTTATCTGCACTGGGTTTGGATCCCATATGCAAAAGAACATTGTGTGAGTTGAAAACTGAACACCAGCATCTTCTGAAAGATTTAAAACAGTTCTTTGGTGTCAAAATGGATAGGATAGGAAGGCACTTCTCACTCACTCCTGGTGTTGGTTTTTATTTTTTCTTTCTGGAGAGGCTGTTAGCCAGTTAGAAATATCTTGCAGTGGTGTTTGAGCTATGTTTTTCCACAAACTGGATCAGGATTGGAAGGATAAAGTCAGTGAATAATCAGCTTTGATTTACCTGATTGTCTTCACAGACTCAATTAAGGAAAATAATCCTTAGAGATAATTTCAAGCAGTGAGAAGTGCTAAATATGTGCTGAAACACAGAATCAAAGATTGATTTTGATCCCTCTGGGTGGTACTACGAACACGGGATTAAAATCCTTCCAGGACAAAAGCCAGCAGTTGACATTTAATTTGAGTTAATCATAAGAAAAGAGATAAAAGGAATGAGAGCTTTATAGGGTACCTGAGAACTAAAAATCTTGTGCTGTCATCTCAACTGGTGCTGGCCATCTTGGGAACCACACCTTGTTTTGTTTCACTTAACGTGTAGGCAACAGCACAGTGTTAAGTCATGGGAAGGAATGGTCTTCATGTGACAATTTAAAGCAATCCTTGAAGGTCAGAAGAAAATGCTACTTGACAAGTGGCAGCTGTCTAGAACAACTGGAGAGCTCTTGAGCGAAAGATCAGGTGCTTCAGAGTTATCATCATGATCTTTTGAGAGTCTTCTCTAAAGTTATATCCTTCTCCCTTGATTGCTAAAATATGATTTGGTCAGGGATCATGTCTGCTTGGATCTGTGGGATCAGAATTTTCTGGGGGCCAAGGGAAGGAGATCTTCTTTATCAAGTAGTGCATGGAAACATTTCTATAGATCTGAAGTATAATTTATTTCTTTCTGAGGACTGTTCTGTCTTAGTCTGTCATAAGATAGCCAAGATCATGTATTGAATTGGAAAACTTTTCCCAGGGTTTTCACATTTTCTGTAGGAACACACAGAGAGGGCGGAATGAGAGTAGAAAATGTAGTGTACGTGCCTGGCTTGAGGGCCTGTGCTCTCTAGTTTTCTTCATCCAATTCCTAAACTAGGTTTATCTCACACTCCTATTGTATTTCAGAATGACTTCTAGAGTTTTATATCTCATGTTAAAGGAATATTAACAAATACAGTTTTTATTGAGGCTTTTATGAACACTGGTGTCCGTCAGTCTTTGAATGCACTCTAAGAGTCTAGTCCCTAATACTAACCACGCTCCCTTTTGTTGGTCCTTTTCTTTTTATTCCCCTATTTCCTCTCCTGCCATATCTGCCAGAGGTCAAAGTCAATTGTCTATGAAGGATTTTTGGGATATCTTCTGCTAGCAAATGCTGAAAATCTTAATTTGATTCTCTTGTGTTGAGAAGAGACAAATTGATATTTCTTACTTGTTAGCAAAACGGTGTTACTGAGGATAACTAGTAAGGCTAAGCCAAGTCTTTATTTTTCTGTTGTGAAAAAAGCTGGAGTTCCACACTGGGATAAATTATTTAGTAAAATTTTCAAGTAGGCTTCCTTCTGTTTGAACAGATCTGTTGTGATTGTGGTGCTCACTATGTTTAACGGAGAGGTTTACATAAACTGGCTTTGGGTAGATCCAGCACTGCTGAGATAAGAACTTCTGTGGTGGAATTATTAGACTTTCTTTGTTTGTTTATACTGTCTGTCATGAGGAGATAAAGATTTATTCACATAGCAGAGGAGCATATGTACTAACAGGACTGTAAAATACACAACATCACATATTTGTAGTTGAGTTCCATTGTCTTCACATCTCTAAGCAGTAAGATGATATCCCAACAGCAGCTGTAGATTTAAGACTTAAGAAGTCTATTAATAAGCAAGTGTTCAATTGTGATGTTTGTTTGGGTTTTTTTCCACTGCCCTCTCATTCTTCAGGAGAATATAAGATGTAATTTTATTTGGGCTCTCATATGAAGAGCTGATATTCTTGCATCTCTTCAATATGACATTAAGACTATTCCAGACTGCCTTATATAGTAGATATGCTGTTACAGTATGGTAGTCATTAGCTCAACACTGTATAGCTCCATCAGTGTTTTTTTTGAGTTGTGTGGTTTTTGAGTGAATGGTAGCTTGAGAAATCTTTGAGAAATATATAAAGAAATAGAATTCATCTAGATAGAGAAACAGAGTCCAGAGTCTGGCTTCAACATTAAACAGTGAAACATAGCCTTGCATTTTTCTGGACACACTTACATGTGGATTTGTATAAAGCACAAAAGGTGAAAACTTTACTGCATTTGTTCCAGCATGTTAAAGAAAAAGAAATTGTGTTTAGATGTAAAATTAAATGCTTCCATTGGGCAACAGTCCTGATTCCAGCTTTGCAAATTTATGAAAGTGTATTCTGGCTCATACAAAACTACTCAGCTGAACCTCTGATGGAGACGCTCCTATTTCTTCTCTTTAAAGTTCAGTCATATGAAAATATATCTCTAGTGAGACATGTTTATGAATTTGGGCTCTTTTACAGCTGAGGCATTGCATTTGAAATTTACACAAATAGTTTTCACAACAGTCTCTTGCATTGTTTCCAAGGAGTAAATATTCTTTGAGTTTAGCACTAGGTCTGCTCTGGATCCTGTAAGATGTTACCCTGCTTTTGCTTACTGAAGTCTGGCATGCTCTAACCAACTTGAGAAACGTTAACAGTTTAGCAGGTTTTGCCCAATGTGCCTTTACTGGGTATCTACATCCACAGAATCTTATCCAGATGCAAAAATGGTTTACTTGTTTGTATACTGTGCTGTTGCAAGATTGGGAGATTTATGTAGTTGTAGCATCCGTAATTCTGGGAGTGGCAACCATTTTTCATTCTCTACTTCCTCAGAAGTTCCTGTGAAACCAGGAGGAGCACTTTCACTTCACTGCAGTGTTCTGTCTTACAAAGCAGCAACTTTTCTTGAATTTTTGATTTGGTAGCACTCAGGTAGAATTCATTGCAGGTTTTTCTAACAAAGTCACTCAGCAGCTTTGTTTTGGGTTTGGGCTTTTTTTGAGGATCAGAAATCTGGTTCAGTGGGTAGTGAGAGCCCTTTTGAGTGAGGGGAATGTGTTTCTTTTTCTAAAGGGTGCTTGGGAGCTAGCAGCTGTCTACTACTACTGTTGGTTTTGGGTTTGGTTTTTTTTTTGGTATCTCATGATATTCTCATTTTTTGTTTCCCATATAAATCTTTTTAAGCATTCTAGCATTCTGTGGGATATAATGCAATGACTAGCCTATCTCTGATAAGCAATGCAAGGTAATTTGATACACAATTAACTCAGCGTGCCTAGTTTTCAGACACTTA
Source organism: Ramphastos sulfuratus (assembly GCA_013399055.1). Classification (NCBI taxonomy): domain Eukaryota; kingdom Metazoa; phylum Chordata; class Aves; order Piciformes; family Ramphastidae; genus Ramphastos; species Ramphastos sulfuratus. The sequence goes on from WBNM01030180.1 coordinate 906,345, forward strand.
AATCTTTAATATTCATTGCATAATCTGATTTTTTTTCAAATGCTTTCTGTGTATAATTTAACTGTAGCTATGTCTAGACATATTTCCTGGATATGCCTAAACAATTCTGAAGGTAAATTATGAGCTGCCTTTTTTTTTTTTTTCCACACTTTCACACAAACATAATACCATTCCATTGTATATGTTGGAATAAATGGAAACTGCAGACACTGAAAGTACAGTTTTCACCCATTTTGCAAACCCCTGCACCTTCAGGAAATTAGTTATTTTCTGTCATTTAACATATTTGCAATAAACTTAAGTAGTGCTTTCGTACAATCCATTTATATTGTTCCTTCTTGTAGTTCTGGTTCAGAAATGTTGATAGGACCTTTTCCTTTATGTTCTCCTGTCTCCTGATTGCTGATGTCTTAATTCTATTTGCATTAAGGTCATCTTGTGTAAGGCCCTTGCTAACAATTAACTATCGTAGAATTTTCTTTTAAAGCACTTGTTTCTTTGCCCACAGGAAATTCTGCATATTCTCTCCTTTCCAGTACAATTCTCTGTTCTATTGCCTTTCATGAAAGGTAGCTGCCAGTATTAACTCCTTGTCCTGTTCCTTGGTCAGCAGTCCGCTTTGCAATCACCTGGACTTCAGAGGGTTCTTCATATATTTTTCAGACTACTTTGCTGTGCAGAGCAGTGCATTCCACTGCTCTTGTTCAATCTGCTTTCTGTTCTTTATATAGCTTTCTGCTGTTTCTTCACTTTCAGCTATCCTTTGTGGTTTCCCCTAACTCTCTTCAGTGGATGATTGAAGTGCTGCTGTCTTCCCTGAGAGCAGCCTGACTCACTGAAGGATTGTAGGAGTCAGTGTCCTTATTTTGGATAGATGCTGGTTTGAAAAGGAAATAAGGATTTTGGATCTTAGTACAGGAATTGAAAACTCTTGCGGCTTTTCAGTGTTTTTGCAGATGGAGGAGAAACTCAAAGTCATGACTAAAAAAAAATGCTGGCAATGTGTCATCTTCAGTAATTTATAAGAACTTTATGACTCCTTTCCTTTGTTATGAAAACCGTAGTGCACATAGGTAACTAGATGGGTATTTGGGTAATTTGGTAGCTATTTTGTGTTGTGACTAGAAAGTTTGAATGTAGACAGCACCATTTGTTGAGGTGAATTTGGCAAACTAGGAGTTTTTGTTTTGTTCCATTTGACATTTTGTAAGCAATACCTCTGGGTGTGGTGGGTTTTGGTTTTTTCCTATCCTCTGATCAGGTAAAAGTTACATGAAGAATTTTCAAGGAAACAGTTGTGTGAATCACATTCGCCATGTTTATGTAACCATTGGTTCCATCCTTCAAACATGAATTTTAGGGAACCCTCTAGTTCTATTCTGTACTGCCACACAGCATGCCAAAAATTACTTCTATCAGTTGGTCATCATCTGCAGGCTCCTGCTTAGTAGGATGCTTAACTCTTACTTTGTGCGTACGGGGCTTCCTGCTTAATAACTTGCCTGAAAAATGAAAATCGCATTGCAGTGAGGCAAGCTTTTGTCATTTGAAGTGTTTCCTGAAAGGTACAGAATGCCTGATTTCACTAAACTTCACTTCTTTCTGGATGTGTAGTGCTGGCTGTATATGTTTAGTAACTTTTCATGGTGTTTTTTAAAAATACACAGTTTGTTTTCTGCCATCTGTCTCTATGATACTCTGAGATACTGGTAATTTTTGTTGGATAGTACCTTGGTTTTTAAAACAGTAAATAAATTCCCTCATCACTCTTTCAGACTGCCAGAATTTTGGGAAGTTTAAAGACTTGCAGCAAACCATAGCTTCTTAGGACCAGACTGTCTAGGCACAGTCTGTTCCAGTAGGTCTGCAACTTAGACTTTAAGCAACTTAGATACCAGAACTAGGTAGACTGATGCAGAAAGTTTGTTTGGGGCTGCATTACCTATTTTTGACATTGTCAGTCAGGCCACTACTTTAGAACATAAGCTCAAGAATTTTTTTGTTGCTTTTTCAGCTTCAGCATGCTATTTGCCAAGCTCAAGGGAAGTAACTGATAATGACGCTGGAGGCAAATCCCTGTAGGTCCGAAGGATTTCCCTTTATACCAGGAGCCTTCTCACAGTTCAATAGCAGTGGACCTGCAAAGGTATGGCATTCCTGTCTATTGTGACAGCTGGCTCATGAGACACAGGGCCCAGCAGAAGAATGCTAATGAGTGTAGGATGTGTGTCTTCCATTCTTCCACACTTGGCTGAACCTTAAATGAATTATGAAGCCCATTTTTCATTACATCAGAGGTCCAAAAATCTCACAACTGTTACTAGTGATTTCAGTTGAAGGCAAGATCTCTCTCACCACAACAGGTTCATGTTAAGATGGAATCTTTCTTTGGAGTTTTATACCATGTTTCCCCACATGCACGTAAGAAACACCATGCTAGACTGGTGTTGCTTTGTTTGCTGTTTGAGCACTCTGCTTTCTGAAGGGACAGGAAGGAGGTTTTGTATTTTCTTTAAGTTCCCATGGACAGGGTGGCTGCCACTTAACACACAGACAGCAGTCCTTTTTATTGAGTCTTCATTTGTGGATGTGTCAAGAATAAACTCTATTACGTTCAAGTTATCTCGCTCAACAGAGAAATGAGATTTTAATGATGGAGGGCTTGAGAGCAAACTGTCCAAGACTACTTAACATTTCTGCACCTTCTCTGAGACATTATTAACATCTCGAGACATATTTTTGTAATTAATTTTGAGCTGCCTGTTTGTGATGGGCAGGGCGATGGTTGCTTAAGGACCACGGACAGGGGCCCCTCCGTGTGTCCAGTCCATCCCTGTATTGCCCTGTGGGGCTTCCACCAAAGTCACTTCATCTGGCAGGAGGTTGTGAGTAGTTCAGCACAGTCTTGACCTGTTTGCACACATCAGTACTTATGATTCTTTACTGCCTGATACTTTGGGAACAACTGCTCTTCCAATGAGTCTATCATAAAACTCTTGATGTTCCACAGCACGTGCAGTCGTACCCCATTTTGTCCCGTTTGTTGAGTCTTAACATGCATATTTACTCACCAGTCACTTTCCTGACATCTAAGACTTAAACTTGCAAGTTTTCAGTGATGCCTACATAGAAGCATTATACTTTTAGTTCCAAGCATTACACTAGCCTCCAATTTTGTGGTTTTATGCTATTTACCAAGCATTGTCTTGTTAAATCTTTTGTGGTTTGAATCGTTTTTGCACCTCAGTCCATTGCACTTGACAACTTGTGAAAGAGCATTTACAACTTGGCCAAGCATTTTACATGATGAGATCCTTATATTGGGGGTAAGGCTTTCTTAACTGATTCCTTGCTCATCAGAGCCTATAACTCCAGCTTTTAGATGCCTGCCTTTTACCAGGAGTTCACAGGAAAAGATCCTCAACATGATGGTGAGCTTCTTTTGCTTAACATAATAAAGCAGCAGTGTTGCCTTTTCTAAAGAATGTTCCATTTTTGCAAGATTTCTTTCCACTTTGACACTTCAGAAATGAATGCAGTGAGGAGAAGTCGGGGGTGATTCTGAACATGTAGAACACCTTAGCTACACAAACTAAAATGGCACACTTGATGCATTTGATTATTTGAGGCCAAATGATCCCGAGAGGAACTCTGCAACGTATTGAGAACTTAGCTTGACTTCATCCTGCACAGATAAATGTGTTAATGAAAACGTGGCCTAATGTATTTTCTTGGTTTTTTTTCATAGTGCTTCCCTGTTAACTTGAGCTGGTTGAGCACTTTCTTAGCATATTTTCAGGGTCTGGGTAACATCTATGCTACTTCTAGGCTCACACATAATGTTTTGGTAATCTGTATCAGTAAAGCTACTCTTTCTAGCTTGGCTTGTGTGTTTAATTGTCTTTATTTTAATCGGATACAAATTTCTGGGCTCTGGTCACTTTTTATTGTTTTAATGTGGAGCAGAATAGTCTGAAGAAGGAAGTTCTCTAAAATATTTTTCAAGGATCTTTTTGACCTTTCTCTACAAAGTTGTTTGTTTCAGTTCAGTTGAAGAAGATGCTTATAGGTCTTTCTTTGCAAACTTCAGAGTGTAATATAGTTTATTCTGCAGCTAATCTCATGTCTGCCTGAATCCATAGTCGAATCTTCCTGAGAGATGTTCCTCTAGACTCTTCAAGAACCACTATTTGGAAGAATGGAAAACTTCTCTTACCTAATGGACTGAAGTTAGATTTCTTGACTGTTTAAGGAGGTGACTGATTAAGACCACAGAACCACCTCCTTAGGTGGTCGTTGCTTCGTTAGAGCGCAGAAGTGTGCTTTTCACAGTGGGTCCTTTGAGCGTGTTTCTGTGTTTCTTGTTAAGCTGCTAATGTGGTGTCCCTCCTTTGACTCACTTGGAACTTGCAAAGTTTCTTTTGGACTTGCTTCATTTTTCTGCTGGAACTGGTGCATCACTGCTATTAACTGGTTCTCTTCCTTCCTAAGTGAAGTGATGGCTGAAGCCCAAGCTCTGCTGCTTCGTGTGTTGACAGTTCCCATACTTGGAAATATGCAGAGGTCTACTGATTCTGAATCCTAGTAGCTATATGGTAGGACATGGCAGCTGTGGAAAGAACTTTGGAAATAGAGCCAGCCTTTTTTCTCCTTGCCAGTTGTTGTGAAAATATATTTGGATAGCTGTAAAATAATGGCTAAACAGGGAAAAACCTTTCCCGTATTTCATCACTCAGCTCTGAGAAGCTCTGTGTATTGATAAATACTAATTTATTTTTTTAAATAGCATTTATTTCTTCTGGAACTTAGTTTTATAATCTTGTTCTCCTTGGAAGAATATATTTATTGAGAGCACCTGCTTTGAAAAGCTTAGAGGTTTTATGTAACTGTACATATAGATGTTATTATATATATAATTATATATA